>CAEGAF010168072.1:0-37165 GCA_903067075.1 Micropoecilia bifurca | reverse complement strand
CAGTGAGAAGGTTCATTTTTATAAATATACATTAAATTTGACTTTTCTCCTGAGAGTGTTAATGCAGGCAGGTCAAAAAGCTACTAAACTCAAGAGTTTCAACAATGTTTTGGTTAGTCACTGAGCTAAGAACAAATTTTAAATGGTAGCAGGAGAATATCAACAGAAGCCAACACAATTATTTCTTTACCTTTTTCTCCACAGCACACATAACCCAATATACTGTCAGGACAAGGATGAATATTAATAAAAAAATAAGTCTAAACCATACAAATATTTAGACAGACATTCAGAAACCACAAAACTAAATAATCCTAGTCAATGAGACTACAAAACATTTATGTAAGTGGAAATAAAATATAAGGAAGTTAGGGGTAGCTTTGATTTTAAGATAATTATTATTATATTGAGCGACATTTTAAAACATTAAAACAAGAGGAATTTCTATGAGTTCAAATCCACAATCACTGTAATTTGGATAAAGGAAGCCAACAGGGAAAGTGGAAGTTTTCACTTACTCCAATCATAATAATCCAACATGGCTGCCATGTCTTCCACGCAAAGTGTTAGGGATAAACTGTATCACATAAAATCTTATCACAATCTCTTTTACAGATTTATTGGTGTTTAAATAGATAAAATTAGTGCTGAGGTTATATTTCAAATACCATCAAATTCTGCATGGCAGTAATACACAGATCTGTTGTTATCTATGATGACACTCTTTCTAAAACTTACAAAGAGTGATTACGTCATTATAATGAAAGAAAATAAATAAAAAGTGAGGTAATTGTTGGTTTATCACATCATCTTTTTGTCATTCAGAAATGACATCAAAACATATTGTTTTTCTTTTCTGATATTGTGCTGCTTTAAATAAAATACAAAAGATAATTTGCAGGTAGCTTGTAGAGACAACATAATCAGCTCATCAGAGCACACAGCAGATTGCAGGTCCCACTGGTTTTACAACTGGAACACAGATAAGTTCAACTTCTAAGTTAATAAATGACCACTAGAAGCAGGTTGTGTTAGAAGCAAAAATAATTTTTGCTTTAACAATTCATCTTTTCAACTGTGGCTTGTTCATCACAGTTAATCAGTTATTCTGTTTACCCCGTGAATAATTTAAACCACGATTTCTTTTAAGTAGCTCTAAAGGTAATCCAAGTACCAGAGTTAGAGAATAATAAATCATGTTTCATATGAATAACTCAGCATTTTGGGACATTGTGCTTGTCGGCTTACTTAAGAAACAAAAAACATCAAGGCTGCTTTAAGATCTGAACACAAAGTCTGAAGCCTTTGCCTGAGGTTAAATTAGCTTAACTCCACACAGACTGCAGACAAGACAACATCTGGGCGAGTCAGCAGATGACACTGGGATGATTTTGTGTAAAGCAAAAAAATATATAAAAAATCTTAAGAAATGTTTCTCTGAAAAGTGAGTTAATATATCAAAACAGTGAAAGTTTCAGAATGAACTTTAACTTGAGAAAAGATTTTAAAACTAAAGGAATTTGTGTATCTGGTTTCTTTGGGGGAACCTAGGTGTTACTTTCAGTCTATGTGCAAATGTACTCTTTGAGACAACACTGAATGCAACAAAATGCTTGTAAGGTGGAGATGGTGATTGGTAAAGGTCCTCTACATGCAGGCAGTTAAGCACTAGCACAAAAAACAATAGCATTTAGCAGCACTATTAAGAGCTGACGTGCCTAAGCACCACTTGACTGACAAGGGTTTCAGATGGGAAGAAAATAGTATTTGATGGCCCATAGGATAAAACATTTCATGCTTCACCTTAAACTATTCAAACAACAATGAGAAAAAACTACTTGATGGGAAACAAATGGGACTTGGGGCCAAATTTCTATCATCTGACTGCATTCCACGTGAGGATCTACAGTCAAAGATGACCTGGCTAAACGAATGACTTCTAGTCTAGTTTCTATATGTTATACATGAAAAGAAAAGATTAAGAGTTCCAGTAAACTCAAAGGAACCAAGTGGACCTGATCAAGCTAATTATTTGATTGCACAAGTGTCAGAATCAACTCTGCATGAAATCTGCCGTATTTTCTGCATGAACTGGATAAAATATGCTGAGTTTTCTCTCGTCTAAAGCTTTTCAAGCTATTTGTTAGCTTTCTGCACCCAGCATAAAAAGTAAGAAAATGTAGTTTGGGTTCATTTTGATCTTTGTTGTATCAATTTTTCTTGATTTTCTTGATTTTTATTTCACACATTTGTAAGGAAAACGTATGTGTGGGAATTTCCATGCAGATACGTTGAGATTAGATTTTAGAGCCAGTGAGAATCCTGTAACCACACTTCTTAGGACCATACTTTGTTCTCCATGATGTGAGTGTTTATATGTAGACTATCTCCAGAATTTTGTTGTGGATTTCCCCACTGAAAACATCTTAGAAGGGCTGTTCACTTGTGACCGACACAGTCATAATGACTTGAAACAAATGCTAGCACAACAGTGAGATGTCAACAATGTTGCAAGAAAAAATATCAACCGAACCAAATTTCGGTTGATATTCACCATTCAGTGGATCGATCCTTCTCTTCTTGCACTGTCTAGGTCACAGCATAAAAAAGGGTGTGAGAATGTCTACCATCCTTTGTGAATCTCTCCTTTTCACCAGCCATTCAAAAATAGAAAACAGCTAACCTTACTGTCTCTGCTTACGTAACAGTCAGATGAGGATTTCATCAAACATGCTCACTGTGATGGCGCGAAACGTTGTATAATCTCCCACGCATTCTCTATTTTTAAGTCGTAAATTCCCAAAGGTGTGCTGAGACACAGAGGCGATGAAATTCACAGATGCAGACATACAGGGAATCAGAAACAGACGTGCTGATGTGGTTCACACCTGCCACATCCTGCATGAGCGTTCGGAACACGAGAACGTACCTGCTATAGATAAAACACGGCGTGTTGTTGACCTTCCTGTCCGACTGGTACCTCCTGAAGTCCTCCCAGCCGTCCTTCAGGGCCGTCAGCAACATTATGACACAGATGGGGATCAGGGCCACCTCAGGCTGGAACGCATTCACCACGGGGATGAAGTTCAGGATGGCTAAGCCCACAAAGTAGAGGTTTGCCAAGCGGTGAAACTGCTCATAAAGGTTCATGGGAAGGAATAGCAGCAGCGAGTACTTTGTGGTTTTGATGGCGTTAGAAAGGAAGAACCGATTGGGTTGCTTCGCCTTCTCCAGTCCCTCGTAGGGCAGATTGGACTCTAAACTGCGGAGTTCCCTCTCCCGCACCCTCTGACCTTGCAGAGCATCCCTCATCAGGGCCAGAGGGCTCCTCCACGTCATGATTGGACCTTCGCGTTTGTTTCCTTTCCTCACCAAAGTTCCATTTCCACAGACGACGAAGGGCTTTCACCTCAGAGACATCATCTCCCTCGGTGGTTTGCTGTCAGTGAGTGAGGCCTGAGTTGAAACAAGTGACAACATACCTTTCCTAGGACCGCCCCCTTTGCAGTGACAGGTGTGTTTGCATTCCTTACTCTGGAGAGGCAAGATGAAAGAACTGAGAAAAAAAAATACGCGCTGAAGAGACTCAGCTGATTTTCACTAAAATTCTTTACATTGTAGAAAGTTGAGTCAGTACTTCAGCTACGTGTTTTTGTCAGTATAAAGGTGACTATTAAAAATAAATAAATAATCCATTAAACATTAAACAATTAAAACTGATGCTGTGGCAGAAAAATCCATCTGATCGAGAAGAATTTCCCCAAATTGATCTGATAGATCAGGAAACCGGAACTGCTGAACATCAGGAGAATTGAGTTTAACAATGAGCCAACAGCTCAAGGTTTGCATAAAGATCTCTATACATCAGTCACAGATAGTGGGAAAACATGGGTTTCACAGTGCGTTGCAAAAATATTCACATTTTGTCATGGTACAATAATAAACCGTGACATATTTTATGGAGATTCTAGGAAAACTAACAAACACAGCAAACAGTTCAGAGATCCAGTTTAAAGGTGGGCTCAATACAATTGAGAATTTGCTGTAAAATTATCTTTATTCCTAAATCTAACTGAACTTAAACTTCTTGCCAAGAAGAGTGAGGAAAAACCGTAGTTTCTAGCTGGTAGAGACAAACCCCAAAAGGCCCACAGCTGTCACTGCAGCGAAAGGTGATTCTAGAAAGTATCACCTTTAAGGTATACATAAAAATACACCACAGTCTTTCCAGATCTTTGGTGTAAAAAAAAAATCTTGAAAGACATTAATTCAGCTTCACATATTTGCAAAACCTTGTGTTGGTTTATCTTATGAAATCACAGTGGATTCTTTTGAAACTCAGTGTGAATGTTAACCATCTAATTTATTCTTAGAGAGCCTTAAGGTCATTTGAAGGGAGAAGAACGTGAGCATGAGCGTAATTGTTTAAACTGAATGAAAAAACTGGACTAACTACAACATTTATTGCCTGTGTTAGGGACTTTGAAGGGCACCGACAAGGCTGCTTCTTGCGCAGATGGCATGCATGTAGGAAGCTTTCCATTTCATCATGTTGACGCAAGTTGTCTTTTCCAAACCTGCCTGCCAAGTCTCTCTGATAAATGCCCGGTTTATTCCAGACCACTTGTTCATTGCTAGAATCTCAACAAATCTGCAGTGAAGAAGTCAAATCCAGATGTCGTTTGAAGCAAGCGGACGCGGATGGACTTAGGGGGTCTCGAAATGTCTAAATACCCGAATACAATCTCGTAAAAGACACATGTTTTCCCGTCTGCGAGCACATGACACAATAGGCTCCCTCCCTCTCAGCCAGCCTAACGTGTTTTTCCATCACATATGTCTGTGGCCGGGGAGTGGCGTGACGCGACTGTGTCAGACTCACCCTCTCACCCATCCCAGTCAGCGCTGGCTGGCTTTGGGCTTAGTCGGCTAGCCAACTTTACAGAGCTCAGCTGCAACTCCACACACAGGCACACAGGCACACAGGCACACACACACACACACACACACACACACACACACACACACACACACACACACACACACACACACACACACACACACGTGGCTCCACAGAGCAGAGGTCTGTGCATGGCTAATTACGCCAGTGACATGGAAAGACTACAAAGCAGGAAGCATCTGCCTCCCCTCCTATTCTCACATGTCAACACTAAAGCCCCTTTTGAAAAGAGGAAAAAGGAAAGAAAAGGCCAATTTGGTACAAACCATCTGTCTGCTGAGGTAACGCATCTGTTATGTGGCTGTGCAGAGCATTTTTTTTTTGGGAAAATGTTTTACCGGTGCATGAAGGAACAAGGTTACACATCTTGATACATCAGTTTTTTTACATCAGTTTGCCTCCAAAGGTCCGTTGCACTTAGTCTACTTATTCCCAGAGGCGTCTTGCACACATAACAGCCAACATGAGCAACCTTCCACCACAATCTTCTGCATATTTAGCTTCATTTTCTTGCATCTAACTCTTCTTAAAACTATCGTGACTACCTCTAAATCTTCAGCTGTTACTTCTGTGTATCCTGTTTTTTTTTCTTGTTTTTTTTTTGTAAAACGCTCTTCTTTTGAATCTCATTGTGTTCTTTTCTTTCTGAAATCCAACAGCAGTTGCACATTATTTCCTGCTAGGACAAAATCTCTTTTTAAATATTAAATATTCTGTGTTTTGCACCATCAAATATTCACCAGCCTCCATTTATGTGTTCAGACTTTGGCGCAGAGAGCACACTCCTCGGATGGATGAGTTTTCTTTCTTTCTTTCTGTCTTGTGCTTTATTTTCCTTCTCTCTCTCTCTTTTTTTCCCATCACAGGCACTGTGGTCCCTCGCAGCCAGAGGGCCTCAGTTGAGTCCAAAGTGTGCCTCCACAGCCACGGCTCTCTGCGTTGATGTCCCCTGAGGCCAGGTATTGAGCTCGAGCCTCCTCAGACCCCGGCCTGCGCCGGACCACCGCTGTAGCCTCTTGCTCCGGCTCTCCTCCGCCCCTCCATCCATTATGCAGCCAGCAGCACCCAGCTGCAGAGCTTTGCTCCTCATCTCGTTCCTGCCCTTGCCTCCGCCGCTTGCCTGCTCCGTCCCCGTGTCGGGTTCGGTTGTTCGCTCGGCTCATTCGGACGCTCAATCGGCCACAAGCCCGCCAGCGATCAGCCTCACATTCACACACAGGAAGGACATAAAACCACCACCAGTGGCACTCCTCTGTTGAAGTGATAGACTTAACTGAGTTTTAATTCAATTTAGATACATCTTCATAATTGCTGACAGTTATTACACAAGATATTTACAGTCATTATGAAATATTACAATTAGAATTTACATAAACTTTGTACAAAATATGCCTGACTTCAATGCCTGGATAGTAAGGGGAGGGATCCTGGTTATGTTGTTTCAGGAGCGTGAGACATTGACCCAAAAGTCAGTGGTGTCTGGAAGTGCTTTAGTTTCAGCAAGTAGATGCTTTCAGAGTCCATTAAAAAGAAAAGGAAAAAAAACTAACAAAAATAAAACAAGAGACAGAGAGAGAAAGAGAGAGAGAGAAAGAGAGAAAAGTCCCAAAAGTATAGTCAGCAAAGTTGTGAGTTGTGTTTTATTTCTTCTTAAGCTGAGATGTTTTTTTCCTTTCTTTTTCTTTTTGACTAAATGGAACATTTGAGCTGTAATTCAACTGCAGAAAACAACAACAAAGACCCATTTAAATAGAATAAATTCATAATATTTACACAATAAAGTGAGTATTGATTTATAAAAATGAATCATCTTTTTCATTAAATATGTTATCTACAGTATTTTTTTTAAGAATTATTTTCTTTTTCTGGAAACAGAAACCTAATCACAATGAAATGCATCTTACTCCTATCATTCAGTTCCTACTCGTAACGATGGTTGTGGATTGCCATATTTATGCAGCGATGAAGCTCGCTCCATCGGGAAAGTTCTTTACGGCAGCGCGCGTTAAATTAAAGCCATTCTCTGCACAATGGAGGGAAAAAAATTATAATTTGAAAAAAATCAATAAGTTAAACGTCTTTGGAAAGGAAAATTAAACCTCACAGATAAATGGAAGGGAATCTGTCAGCACAGAAAAAAGTAACATAAACCTTAGCAAAAGCATCAACTTCCCCAGATCTGCTCTTTCTTTGATCATTAAAGCTCCAGAGATAACACTGCCCCCTGCTGTTCACCTGTTGCAATCCAGGTGGCCTGTGCTAAGTTAACTGCAAGAAACCTTCAACTAGTACAACTAAAAATACTGTCATTCCTCATCATAGTTGAGATGGAAACAAAACCAAAAATAAGCATGCTTTCTTTTTTTTAAAGGATGTTTCTGATATACAGTAAATATAGGAAAATAGACTATCAAGGATGACCTCCTTTTAAATCATTTATAAAGCTTTTCCTGGATGCAGACAGCTCGGCTACGAAGTAAATAGATACTAAACAAAAGAAATCCTTAAAGTATATGCAAACACAAGCATAAATATTTTGATCCACAGAGAGATAGTAAGCTACGAATGACAAATATTAGTGATATATTGAAATTCTGGAACAGGCACCTTTTCTGTCTCTCTCATTTTTTTTATTTTTTTTATTCACTCTTCTTTTATTCGAGTGCTTGTCAGTCACTTGAAGGTGTTTCCCAAATCCTAAAAGAGTCACTGCTGACTGAAGTGGGTGCTGCTGCAAAAAAAGTCTTTGTGTTCTCCTCACGTCGTCTGAAACAAACCAGCTCTAAAAAAGTCAGCACATGGTTTTCATCTCGCATTCTCTCTCTCACGCAAATTATTTATCTTTCTTGATTTTTTTTTCACGCTAATTCTTCTTCGTCAGTCGTCTGGCGGGAAGCCGGCCTCCTGGCTCTCCGGGGTTTTAATGGACATAATAGAGCCAATAGACCACGTTGAAGAAGGAGAAGACGGTGGGGAAGATCATCCTGGACCACTTATCGATAGAGTTCACGTCAGACAGGTCTGGGATGTTCACCTTGAGCTGCGAGGCCCGTCTCCGTAGGCGGGACTTCTTCTGGGCGTGACGCTCCAAGGCACTGTGGCCATAGTTTTGCCGGGCCATGGCCGCCCTGCGGTACTGCAGCGTGGAGCTGTCATAGGCCAGCATGGTGTTGCGGGGATCCGTGGGAGCTCCCAGACCCCGGGACAGATCCCCGGCACCGCCCATCTCGTTCTTCATCTCCATGGCGCTGAACAGGATGTTGTCGTCGGGGGTCATCTGTGTGAAGGTGCACAAATAACAGATGAAGTTATGAAAAGTTACTGAAATAGCGTGAGAGTGTGTTATTAAACTATAGAGCCTTGAAAAAGTATCTACACCCTTTGAACTTTTCCACATTTTGGGACAAAACGAGAAAGCACTTATTGGGACTTTAGGTGATAGACCAACACAAACCGGCGCATAATTGGAGAGTGGAAGGAACAGGAAGGATGAATTTGAATATTACTTACAAATAACTATATAAAAAGAGTGCATTCAGATAAGGTCTGTCAACAAATTTTACTTCTATTACGTTATACACAGATGGGACAAAGGATTTTCTGTCTGCAGAGGTGTTTGGAAAAAAATCAATAAGATTGTCTTAGGTCCAAAATGCTGCTGCCACAGTCCTGACCAACACAATAAAATGGATCACATTACAAACTACCACAATCGCCGTTTGCAAAAAGATAGGCTTTAAAAATCTTATTGGTCTATAAAGCACCTGAAGAGTCTTGGTCCTAAAGACTCTCAGGTCATGAGAAACCTATTCAGTTTGTGTTCCTTGAACCAGAACTGAACAAAGGGAGTTTGCCTGAAAACCTGAGATACACAAAAACTGATTTCTGTTTTAAATCAGGCCTGAAACAAGAGTATTTGCTGCAGCTTAGCCATAAAAGCCAAAGACTGCTTTAACATTTCTATCTTCTTAGCTTCTTATTGGGTTTAATGTGTAATTTTGACATTTCTTAGTCTTATGTGCTTATGTCATGTCGCTGTAGTTTTACGTTTTTATTGTTTGTACTGTATTTCGGGTGTCAATTAGAGGGACATTTCAGAAACCTGGTTTTTCTGAAAGAGTAACAAGAACATAGGGTTTGGAAAAAGAAAACCTCAAAGTCCTGAGCGTAGTTTAGTCCAAGCCATAGGAAATGCAGCAAACATGTGGAAGAAGCTGCTCCTGTTAGGTAACACCAAAATCATTTCTTTTGATCTCTCTTTTGGTTATAGTTCAGTCTGAAACTGACACTCAAAATACAAAATCCCCCAGGTGAATCATGGTAGCACCAGAGTCACGCTGACACTTTTCTTCAGCAAACAAGGAAGATGGACATACTAGACTGATGGATGGATAATCTAAATACTGGGGAAAACTGGAAGAAAATCTGTAAAACGTTGTTAAAGACTTCACTTCCTGGCTTAAAAACTGGTCTTAAAAAGGACCTATCATGCTTCCATTTTAAACAAGTTGGAATAGTTCTATGGGCTGTACAAAACATGTTTACATTTTTTGCACAAAATTAAAACTAATTTCTGCCTCAGTTCTGCCTATGGTTAGCTCATTTCAGAATAATCTGTTTTAGGGCTCTGTCACTTTAAATCCAAATAAACTGCTGCTGGCCGCACCACCCAGCTCAACATTGACACTCTATACATCTTTGAGTCTAAGTCAGACCCAGAAACAGAAGAAGTGGAACCACCAGCACAACCATGAAGAATGCAGCAAGTTGTTTCTGGATGGTAAGTCAACAATAAAACGCAAGTCTTTTCACAGAAACCACTGTGTAGCACAAACAGGGTGCTACAGTGGAAGGCTGTGTTTGACTGGGGTTGCTAGGAAACGGGGTAGTGTTCGATGAGTGTGACTTAATAATCGGCAGGTTTTTGAAATGCCTCGTTTTCTAGACACTAAAAAATTTTACCTATTGCCAGAAAATGGCTTTTAGTACATGGGTTTGATTTAGAAGTGGTAGAGACCCACACGGAAGTACAAAAATGTGAAAAAGTTAAATTTGCATAGTATGTTCCATTTAAACATACAACTAGCAGTACAAAGGTTATTCATTTACAATAAAGTTCTAGCAAAACTCAAAACCTAGGTGCAGTTTAGATGCATGCCTATTCTTGAAACTTGACACCGAGCTTTGAGTTATTTTTTGAAGAACTGGGAAAGATTTTACTTCTCACATTTTTGGATTTTCTCTGCAAAAATACAGAAAACAACTAACCATTTTACTTCAGCATTACAATTATGTTCTGCCTTGTTTTGGTCTATCACATGCACGCTGATCCACGTTGCCCCAGAAATGCATTGATGTTTTCAGTTGTTACAACATATGTAGCAAAGTTCAAGAGAAATTAATACTTTTCAAGGCACTAACCATTTTAAACCAAAGTTAAGAAATGCTGCAGTGAACTTTAAGCAATTTAGCATGTCAAAATACTGATGAGGTGCTAAAAATGGGTGATGCAAATGAGTCGAAAACTGCTACTTACAGCCAAGAAAAAAAAGTTACATTCTCTTATCATTTGTCAAACCATAAATGATAATACAAGCAGAAGGCTACAAAGTGATAACATTCTTTGAAGGAGCAGTTTGTAATTTGATTCTCATGGAGAAACCTTCGTTGTCATCTCAGAATTTCAACCAGGATATGGTTAAAATTCTGCCGATTCACAAGACAAACTAAACAAAAAGTTAAAAAGAAAAAAAAGAAGAGAAAAGCAAAGATTTACAAAAGAAAAGTGACAGGAGAAGGTTGAGAGAAATAGCAAGGACTTTGCAAGGATGGAGGAGGCTACAGGTTCAGGGCAGGTCGGGAGAGGCGTTGTGGGAGGTGAAATCGGATCAACATTTCTTCATCCATAGCCTGACTTCTGAGGAAAAGCATCATCCCTACAATCCAATCCTGTCCTTGATGTGTTTAGCTGTTTTAGGGTAACTCACTTTGAAGCGGTGCTACTCATCAAACTGCAAATGTGTTTCTACTATCTGCCCAGTCGTTCTTCACAATTTCTTCACTTGGGTCCAAGTAATGAATGTATCATTTTTCTTCACAGATTTAGCTTTTTTTCTTTTTCTTTTCTTTTTTGAGATTTTAATGAAATTGTCTGTCATTTTCCATCAGCTAGAGTTCAGATTAAATCAGTTCCTGCAGAAATGAAGCTGCTGAGCCATGTTTGTCAGGAAAATGCATGAAGAGCAAACCGAAAGAGGGAAAAAAACACAATGGTGGGAGTGATGGTCAAGGTTGCCTTAAAACTCTACAAAAAGAAAATCAAAGAAATAAACAAAAGACTACAGTATTTTCCTCTGATCTGAACTGATTCAGATTGATGACATTGTTAAGTTTTGACTTTCAAAACCTCCAGTACCTTATTTCTTTGATCGCCTAGTCCTAAAGCGGCATCGTCCACAAAGATGGGATCCCACATCGAGTCATATGCGTCAATTTCCCTCTGTTTCATTCTGGCATACAGAGCATCATCTCTTTGAACTACATTTCCCACCAGCCACTGCAAGCATACAAAATCAGCACTGTTACTTGAGGGAAATTGGAGCTTGCCACACTCAGAAGGAAAGGATGTTTCTCTCTCTTTTTTTTTTTCAAATTTAAAATTTAAAATGCTGTTGTTCTTAATGGTGCTGAGCAATATTTAAAGAAAGCTCTGGCGCTGCAACCAGGGATTTTTCAGGCGCCTCGTCCTTTGGGAAACACAAAAACGTGGAGATAAAGTATTTAAAAAGCAGTCATTGCTCCTGCATTCGCTCTTTCAGATCCAAGTCTGTGTAAGAACGTTAAAGCAGCAAGCAACAGAGGGCTGGAGTATAAGTAAATAGAGCTAGTAAAGGATATGAAACATTGATTACAGCATCACATTGGCCTTAAGAGAAGAACAAGAAGAAGAAGAAGTCCTTTGCTCACACAGAAACAAACATGCATATCAAAAGACAGCACAGAAACAAAAGCGTTTTAAAAACGACTCCCTCCGCACAAACCTTATTGGGGTCGGGTCTCAGCTTCTCGTTGTTGGCCGTGGCCGCTTTCTCGGCCGCCTTCTTCTGTCTCTGTGGACCCTGGCCGAAAAAGATGTAGTTGACGAAAGCGTACTCCAGCAGAGCCAGGAAGACGAACACGAAGCAGCCCATCAGGTACATGTCGATGGCCTTCACGTAGGGGATCTTGGGGAGCGTCTCTCGCAGGTGAGTGTTGATGGTTGTCATGGTCAGCACCGTAGTGATCCCTGCAGGTCAGTGGAGTCAGACTTAAAGAAAATCTTAGGTGAGTCTCTGTCTGTCTCATCCCCACAACAATACATTGAATTGTCTTTTAGAAAAAAAAAACTGAAAAAGTGGTCCAGAAATGTCTACAGGATGAGTTGGTGAATTTGGTATAAGTTTCTAACAGTGCTGGCCATACACAGGTACAAATGCTCCATTAACACAAGCATTCAGATGTAACAATCTTGCTTGCAGCCTCAAATGACCATATTTGGACAACTGGACAAAACATGAAAGTGATCATTTAAAGCTAAGTGGACAAATATCTACTAAATATTCACATTCTGCAGTGTTGAAGAGCGTATCTGGGGCGTTTCTGTGATAGCTTCACATCTTCTGCCTCAAGCAGAGGAGTTCAAGAATTGGTTTCATGTTAAATAGAGCTGGAAAGATGGAGGAGGAGGTGGATATCGTAGATGGATGGATCGGGGCTTTTAGAGATCTTGACATACCTCCAGTATGCCGGGATACAGTGCATCCAGAAAGTATTCACAGTATCGCTAAACTTTTACACATTTTGTTATGCTACAGCCTTATTCTAAATTGTATTAAATTCATTTCTTTCCTCAAAATTCCACACACCAGTAACTCATTACTAGCTATAAGTGAGGGTTGGAACATAGACAGAGACATAAATGGAAAGCTTTGGTCCAATTCTACTTCACCGCAACAGATCAGAGCAGAACTCGCATTAGTGCAGTGGAATCAAAATTCATCTTTACATTTTGTCTCTAATTAATAAAAAAACAAGATGGGAACTGGTCAAAGAGGCTGCATGTAACATTGAATGTTTGATAAGTACTGGTTGGTTTTAAATTAATATGAGCAATGTCAATATGTCTGCACTAAACGTAAAGCTAAAAAGACACACGCTTTTTGAAAATACAGGTTTGGTCTTATAGACTAACTAGAACTTTAGGCTGCAGTTCTATTCAGTACATTGGACACAAAAATAGCATAAAAATCACAAACAAACAAAAAAACCACGCCAACAAAGAAACATGGTGGTGGCAGCATTATGCCCTGGGATTACGTTTCTTCACTGAACTAAATCTTTTGTCATGGTGGACGAAATCATGAGCAAACACCAGGCAGTTTTGACTTGAAACTTTCTTCTAAAGTGCTACAGATGGACAGAGATTTTAATGATGCCAAATTGAAAAAAATAATAATAATCCAAGATCCTAACTTTATCTGAAGAGAGCAGTTTTTGAATGCAAGAGTCCAGATCTAACTCGAACAATCTGAAGGCAATAGATGTCCTCCCAATATGAAAGATTTGTAGGACATTTGCAAGACGCAATGGGAAATATAGGCAAAGATTTGGTACGCTGACAGACTCCTACCAAAGACGGAATCTTGAAATAAAATTAAAAGTTTATTTAGCAAAAATTGCGTGTGCACACTTCTGCTCCCGGGTCATTGCAGCTTTTCTCTTCTCCTCTTTATCCTTCTGGCTAAGTGAGTTTGTTTCAAGATAAATTGCACCGGAGAGATTTCCTGAAATCATGGTCTCACATTCATATGTTACAAATTGCAACCATTACTGTGCCAGAGTCCTTAAATTGTTGCTTTGCTTCCCTGCAATCAGTAAGATCAGGTAACGGACAGAAACATTTGAGCATTCATGTCTGACTTGTACATTATAAAGTATTTAACTGCATTGAAGAGACAAGACTCGCCAACATTAGACCCCATAAGGTTTGCAGCCTCCATCTGAATCCCCTGAGACCGAGAGCACGTGTGCTTCATCGGATAATTTCAGGTCAAACAGGTGATATCCACGCGTTCATACGTACTCTGAGCATACCACATCAAAAGCATCCCACTGCTGCTGCAAACATCTGTGTTTAGTCACAGCACAATACACCTGCTTTTATGACACACACACACGCACGCACACACATTGTGTTTGATACATTAGTCATCTGCCTGCACAATTTGCATTTGGTCAGATTCACACGCATTATAAATAACCCAGCAGCCTGCAGCGGCGCTGTGGCACGGAGCCCGGGCTTTCATTGGCTGAGCTCGCTCTCTGCACAATCTCAGGGTGCTGAGAGCATGTGGGCAGATCTTTAAATCGCCTTCCCAGCAGTGCCACGTTAGCCTGCTCGCGTCGGTTTGACTTTGGTGCGGAAAGGCGTCCAGGTGCGTTTTTGGGCGACTGCTTTCACTTGCGTCCTTCGTTCGGATTTTTTTGAGTGTGATCTGGAGGATGAGCAGGTATTTTTGGGGCGCTGAGGGGCTTCGACAGACAGACGAGCAGAGAGAAAGACAGCGAGCTTCAAGGTCAGGCTGCAGAGCTTCTCGCGCTGCATGAGTCATGTACATAGTCATCTCTGAACAACAGACATTTAGCCAGACAGCCTATTACACACTGCCATCATTCACATACTTTGAGACAATTTACAAATAAAACTAAAAAAAAAAGAAGAAAACGAATGTGCAGAAAATAAAGGATCTCCCTTATTAAGGATACAATAACTGCCTAATTTCAACATGTTGAAACATAATAGGATAAATGGATTCTTTCATGCACAGTTATCATTTGGCTTTGGGTCACTGCTGTGCAGAGGCAAGACAGTCCTACCCAGGGCCACTCTGGCAGCAGATGCATCATAGTTGATCCAGAAGGAGACCCAGGAGAGGATGGTAATCAGGATGGAAGGCATGTATGTCTGCAGGATGAAGTAACCGATGTTCCTCTTCAGTTTGAAGCTGAGAGACAGGCGGGGATAAGAACCTGAAAGAGGCACAGGGAAGAGAAACAGAATCTCCTTCATGGTGCCAACTTTGTCCTTCCAACGTTGTGGCGCCTTACGCAAATATCACCATGTAAAATTGTGTTTTTATTCTCACACGGTAACACTGGGGAAAATACGTAAAAAACAACAACAAAAAAAACGGCTAAAAAACAATTTCTATTGTTTTTTTGCAGTCATGTATGATTATGGCCTTATTAAATTAGAATCATTGGTGCACTCCATCCATCCATCCATCCATCCATCTTCTTTACACCCTTGTCCCTTAGTGGGGTCAGGAGGGTTGCTGGTGCCCATCTCCAGCTAATGTTCTGGACGAGAGGCGGAGTCACCCTGGACAAGTCGCCAGTCTGTCGCAGGGCATATTGGTGCACTCATAACAGCTCAAAAAAATTAATACAACTAAAGGATCTGTCTGGTGATACTTTTATTTTATTTTTTTTAAAGTTGACCACAGGGTCTGGAATCGAATGGTTCCCTGGGCAAGTACTGTCATCCCCAAATCATTCAAAAAGCAAAACATTGTTTATCTCTGAAGCAGCATAAAGGCATCATAATCCCACACTATGCACACAAAATAGTTTTCTTATTATCTAAGAAATATTATTTTAAATCAATTCCTTGGACCCTCTTTCTAATGCCATCCTGTGTAATACAAATATGTATTACACAGAAAATACATATTTATAAAATATTGTTTTTGTTAAGGCTTTTTAATACATCTTCATCGGGAGTGCCAAATATTGTGGGTAGCACTGAATTTTGCCCATTAAAATTAGCACAAAACACAAAACCAAAAGCATACAAACAAGCATCTGTTGTCACTGACTGACCTGTCGAGAAGACAACGTTCTTGGAGATGAGCTTGTAGTCAACAATGGAGAACTGCGGCAGCTCTATCCTGTCGACCCCAGACACAGCGCCGTCCCCGCCTCGCCAGTAAAACTCGATGTCATCTGTGGTGTATCCGTCTGGAGACGAGAGACCCATTATAAATAAAGCATTATCACCTTTAATTAAGGATCAAAATGTTATGAGTAAGGAACAGCAAATGTCACGGTTGTGGTTTTGTTTCTGTTGAGCCCTCTTCGACAAAAATCCCCCCATCTGGACTTTCACTATATACTGTAAAGGTGTGTACAGTCATTTTAAGTGTAAACAAACTTCTGAATTTAAAGAGAAGAAAAATCAAGGGGATCGATCGCTGCGTCGCAGCTCGTCGTCGTCCAACATAAACAGCATCGCAGAAAACTCCACACTCCATGAGTTCCACTTTTGTCTTCCTCGCGCTCAAAATAGAGGCGGTGACCTATTCACATGTAATGAATAATTAAACTCCGAGTCTCTGATTTTTAAAATTAACACAAATTTCTTTGTCGCGAAGGCGCTGACATTCAAGGTGAAGTTAGTCATGTTGGGTTGTTGTTGTTTAGGCAGGCGGCCTGCTTCAGCCACAGGCCTTTTTATCACAGCAGACATTTTGATTTGTCATAGCGGGACAAGCTCAGGTGCTGCTAATAATATCAGCAACGGCCTTCATCTGCAGAAACTTGCACGCGCGCAATGTTGGCCGTTCATTTTATTGTTCAGACCTGTCCTTTACCAGCGAGAATGTGTCGAAGTGAGGGGAAATGAAAGGGCGTCCGTCCCTCATGTTAGTCTGATTCTCCGTCACACTGCTCGTCAACGCAATGAGGCACAAATATACAGTTTCTGTTATTCAAAAGGAGCTAAATTATTCTTCCAAACAGCTGGGTCCTGTAGCTCATGGCCAGTATTACTCTAACAGGAGTAAATTATGCATCTGTTGAGGTTTACAGCTGCAGAGCGCGTTTGGCGCACCGGTGAGTATTTCACAGCAGCCGGGCAGCATATGTGGGATCCAATCAAAATAAACCCCGGTGTGTGTGCGTGTGTGCGTCAGTGAGTGTGTGCGAATGTATTCAGAGTAATACAGGAATGCATTAACCAGTGCCAGTTAGTTAGTGTGGCTAACTGATGTGTGTTCATTTCAGATGTCAGCGGAGCTTTTCTTGGCAAATTTGTTGGCTTTGGATATTTTCAATTGTTTAAATGTGCTTATCAATGTTATTGCTTTATCCTACAGAGGCAAGGACACTGACTACCCAAACAAGATGCTAATCTTTTCTCCTGCCTCATGCAAGTCAGTATGACTCCTCCTCATAGTCCAGTACAGCTGTTTCTGTGTCAGCAGGACCAATTTGTCATAGTGGGACATTTTTGCTTAGTTTAAGTGTCTTTCGACAAGAATCCCTTTAACGTTTTTACTGGAAATTTCAATGTGTCATATTGGAATTTTATGAGCAAAAGATTAGACAGAATTCTTCAGAATTTTGACTAATAAAAACATAAATGTGGTGTCCACGTCTCTTCCATTTTGCTTGTGTCTCCACCAGTTTTACAAATCTAAAGCCTGTTTCGTCCTGGCAGACTGGGAGCGTCAGTTTTTGGAACCGACTTTCTTCTCAGAAAAATAAAAAATAGAATCACGAGTCAGATCTTAGCATCAAGGCAGTTCAAAGGGCTTTACATGGTAAAAACAACACATGGAACAAATAATAGCGCACATTACAGTGACAAAAAGAGAGAAGTAATAATGTTGCAATACAAGCAAAAAAAAAAAGGTTGGTTGTGATTCTGAAAGACCTGAGTGGTCTGAAAAGGAGACGTTCACTAAATGTCCTCATCGGGAGAAGCCTAGCAGGGATCTCTGCAGCTGAGAGACTTTGACATATTAAGGTTGTTATCCTTTTTAAGGTCCAAAGTCGACCAACCTTCAGCTTCCTCACAGACCGCATGAAACTTTGTCCTAATAGTCACTGACAACTGATTGCCCTCCATATGTTGCAGGTTTCTGGTGTCAGAGGAACCAATGGAGTCCCAGAGCATTACTGACCCGCCACCATGCTTCCACTTAGGCATGGTGTGCTTTCCAGCATTATGCTTCCTTCTTCCTATTCTAAACATTTCTTGATGCACAGACATATTGTTTTTTTACTTTTGTTTCATTGTTGCTGCTGCCACCAAGTTTGCCTGCAGGACTTTTCCAGTCTGAGGAAGGTGTTTGGCCACCTGCCTCTTCACAAATTCAACCACTGATAACTTATTCTTGCTACAATGTCCAGCTGGTTTAGCAGTGAACCTCCTACCTTTAATTCTGCTAACTATGCTTTCAACTGCAGGCTCTTTTGCTATAATTTTGCATCTTTTTTTTTCCTTTTTTGAGTAAGGAAGCTTCTCTGAAGTCTCTGGACAATTCACTAGACTATATCTAAAATGCAATACAACACTTCCATGACAAATCACTATCTGGGCTGTTTGTATCTCAAGCAAACCTGATGCCACCATTGAAACCACAGATTGTTTGTACCAGAGCTGGGTCTTCATAATAGACAAAGTGTTTTATTATGAATAGCTGAGGGGCTTGAAGAATTGTTAGACTATAGTAATCAATTATTCAATAATTTAAAAAAAAATTATTGTAATGTTAGTGTTCTTTATCTCATTAAGCTATTCTCATCTAAAAAGTTTATTACTGAACAGCTGAAAAAAACCCAGTAAACCTCATCTGCTTGGAGGTTTGAAAAATTTTAGCCGCAGATATATATAAAAAAAAGTTTAATTAAATGTATGTTTTGAAAATCTGGAATGATTCTAGGGGTGTGAAAACTTTGGAAAGGCATTTACAAGTCCACAACACGAGGACAGAGTGGTGTGAGCAAAGAGGTGAATGCAGGAGTCAAAGTTTATCTGCATTAACCAATAAAGTGAAGGAGACGAACTGCAGCTTGAGCTCATCATGTTAGACCAGTGGCCTGAAGTGCAGCAGTGAGCTGCTGGCGAATTGAAGGATTTGTAGCTTTTCTTTAGGAATGTCTGTTAAAAATGCATCAAGTTTATCAAGGGAAGTTAGAGTTCTCTGGGCTCATTAGTCTGAATAAAATAGCACGCTCTGGCATGAAGCGATTCCAGCGTTAAAACCATTGCCAGTTAATCCATATGAGAGCAGATCCTGCCTGGTGATCAAAACTAGAGCTGCGAGTGTTCGTGCGGACGCATACGAGTGTGTGTGTTTTGTAGGGCTGCCGGGGAGAGGAGGAGAGAGAGGGGGGGGGAACAGCACATGAGTGATGAGGAGAGAGATAAAAAGGCTGCGAGGAGGGGAAAAAAAGAGAAGGGGATGAGTCTTTGCAAAGAAAAGAGATGAGGAACGGAAAAGAGGGAACGACGATGAGAGCGATGGCGCATAGCAGGAGAGGAGCGGAGAGGGGGACGGTTCTGACCCGGGCCGTTTTTGTGCCGCCTGGCGCTGTTGGCAGCAGTGTGATCAAACCCGGAAAGACTGAACCCCATAGACCACATCCCAGCGCCATAATCCGTCTCTCCGGGGACCCAGATAAAACACGCAGAGGACCTCGTCTTTCTCTCTCATGCTCTTCCCCACACTCCCTCCACTCGAGAGCGCTGGATCACATACAATTACAAACTCCATGTGAAATGAGCTCTTTGTACTGTACAAACACGGAGAGGCAGTTTGGGGAGAAAGCTGCGCATAACATCGACTATCAGCACATCCCTGAAACACTGGACCTAATCAGGCCTTGGGAAGCCACTGCAGCTGAAGATGAATTAATTAGGCTGGATGTTATCAGTCACTGAGCCATTAGTGATGTTCTTCTTCTTGATGCATATCTCTGGCTATCTCATCAGCCTTCCTCAGCATTTAACGTAGCGTTTTATCAACAAGCCATTCTACCTTGGTGCTGTAGGGAGGCTGCTGGTCTCTGTGTGTGTATGTGTGTGTGTGTGTGTATAGGTGTGTGTGTGTGTGTGTGTGGGATCTGTTTAATTCTCCATCTGCATGTGGGTGTGAGAGCTGGTTGTCAGGGAGAGCAGTACTTACAGCTTTCTATCTCCAGAGTGCAGTTTTGCTCATCCAGAGGGTAGCGGCGCAGGTCCATCATGCAGGCAGCAGTCGTAGTGATGCTGCGGACAATGAGAGAAGACAAATAAATATGAGATTCGTTCGTCAAAGACCCGATCCATATTTTACTTTCACCGCCGCAAAGCAAAGACATCTGCATCCCCACATGGGAATTTGCAGCGTAGAAGACAGTTCTCAGGATTCAGAGGGAAATGTCATTAATTGTGCGACGTGGATAACTGTTTATATGCAATATATTTCTAGTTAGAATAAAAATTACACATCTGAGAGAACTGTTTCTTTGAAGATTTCTTTCATAGTATTGAATGTGTTTGTTTATTTTGTTTTTATTGGACTAATAGAATAATCATATATGCACATTGTAAATAATTTCTACATAATTTCTACAACAATTTTAATTGACTCAAATTTACTAATAATTATGGTTTCCAATCGCTTCCTTTTGATTTTTTGTTATATTTGTGCATATGCAGACAACTGCCAGGTTTATCCATGAGTGAAGACAAGAGATCAGAAACTGGATGGCACAAAAATTCTGGCATTAGCATTTGCAAGAGCTCATGTATTGATCTCCTGTTACTCTTTAAAAGAAAAACAACAACAACGTGAAATTGAGTGGTGACAAGTGGCTCCTAGTTTAAATTTGATGGTTAAATGAACTCTGGTCAATTCCTGCTTTCAACAGCGTTTTCTCTGTAATAAAACCTGTTCTGTATAAAAGCATACACACCACTGCTTCAGATTGCCACTGCTCTGTTTCTAACTGGTCCAAATAAACAGTTCTCTCCTATAGGATTTTTAGTCGCCTGCTACTCTTGCTTTTTGTTTGAACAACTACACCCTCATATGGAAAAGCCACCTTAAATTAGATCTTGGTTCACACATGATGTCTGTCGGCTCACGTCATGATAAATATCTCTAATTAAACCATACAAAGGACATTGAAGTACAGTAAATTTGTTGTCACTTTTCAAGAAACCAGTTTGAGATTGTTATTGTTATTTGTCCATTACGGAGATATTGACTCTGTGGTCATAAACGAGTGGACATGGTCAGTAGCAGCATGCAGGTAGGCTATGGCATTTAAACAATGCTCAACCTGCACATTCTTCTCTAACCTCAGACATCACCGATGTATTTTTGTCCACAACTCAATGGATACTTTTTTCTTTTCCAAACCGTTCTCTGTAAACTTGAGAGACGGTGGAGCATGAAAGTCCTAGTAGATCAGCAGATTCCTTAACATACAGACCAGCCTGTCTAGCAGCAGCAACCATGCACTGTTCAAAGTCACCGAGATCCCAGTTTTTCTCAGCGAGCTGTCTTCAGTAAATCTAGATACCAAAATGCACTGAGTTTCTGCCACACTGGTTTACTGTGTGTGTGTCAACAAACAATTGAAGAGATACATCCAATTATGTGACAGACAAATGTATAGCATCATGTTCTCAAAAGTGAGCAGACTGAATACTTTTAATTTCTATTTCCTTTACTTATAAGTTAAAAGTTAAATACTGTAGTAAAAAAAATTCCCTGTCATTGATAAACTTGTGACTTGCTGTTCTTTACATTCAGAGTCTCCTTTTTGTTTCAGGTTTAGTTTTTGCCACTGGAATGATTTATTAAACGGGTTGGCGGTACTTAACAAACATTACAAAATCCCTCGTATTCATATCAGCTGTGCAAACATTTGTACGTTTTCACTTGTCCTGCTAACTGTTCCTGTTTCTGCAGAAAACAGTTGCTGGAGTGCTACTTGTGCATGGAGTGTAGAAACAGCAGTGTGAACAAGCTTACCAGAGCATGAGACAATACAGGCTGTTGTAGCACAGGTGCTTAGCCTTTTGTGATAAAAAGAAAACCTTATGTACTGAACATTTATTATTCAGTGGAGTGAAAGGCAGAGTCAACGGTTCCTGACTGGATAACTCACATCAGGAATTATCTTCCCAAAGTTACATCTGCACTGCCGCATTTAAATGTCACAGTAATGGCTTTTGTTTTGGTGGTTTGTTCTCACCTAAATTATAAAAAGAAAGCAAGAGGGGTTTTTTCATTAGCTTGAACAATAGTAAATGTAAGAGGCAGGAGGAATATGTTAGCAGATGTTTTAAATTGTTAGCTTGTCTGTTAGATGCAGGATTAAAAAATAATCTAAAATCCACCTTTAACTATTGAATGAATTTTAGCTTCAAAATTGGGTTTTTTATTCTGTTGGTAAATAAAGTTATAAGTCTTATTATGCAGGTCTTTGACAGATTTTATGCCCTTTATCTCCATGTGAAACTCTTATCTCCTTTGTGACTAATTTTCTTTTCTTTCATGACTCAAACCTCTTTTTTTTATTTTTAAATAATATACAGCCTGGCTTGGAAAGTGTTTCTTTCCCACTTGAAACACTGTTTTCCTAGAACTGAAGATTTTTTTGAGAGATTGAATGTCATAGCTGTGTGGTTTTTCAAAACCCATAGCCACAATAATTCAGTCCTAAGTATTGAAATTCTTTCCAGAGGATCAGTCACATATTGCACTTGATAATAATCTTGTGTGCATTTTGTCAACTCTGGCAAAAAGAAAAACAACATGGTCAAGCATTATCTCAAAAAAGTAATTCAGAAATTAGCAAAACTAGTTGAATGGAAATTTCTTGTATAGTCCATCAGCCGAGTTTATCTTTCACAATTTACTAAAATGTAAGATTCTCCTTTTGTTCTATTCTTTTAGTGCTGCCCTTGTTTAAGTAAGTACTCCATAAAATAAAATATGCATATGGCTCTAAAAGAGGTAACCATATGGGCTTTACTATACCTCATAAAAAAATAAAAACAAAGCGAGGTTCACCCTGTGGTCATGCAGCTCCAAACCTAATAGCCGCCACATCCGACAGGTTTGCTCGGAGCGACGGACTTCCTGTAACACATGACAAGATGGCCGGAGCCGCGATGGGCTGGCATCTGGCTGTGCCAAGCCCCGGAGGATGTCTGAGAGACCGGACACACAGTTTAACTACGGGAACTAAATATAGCACAGCCCACCAAGACTCGTAAGTCAAACCAACACACTTGAACACACAACGTCACCCACAAACAGATGGATATAAAACATGATTGCATCGCTCAACCAGCAGTAATACTTTCCAGCCTGGAGGAGCAGTTTTCACTCCATGCTGATGAATTGAACTGAGCATCCTAAAAACAGGTTTGCTATCTCTTCTCCACTGGGTCATTGCGTCATGTACGGCAGCCAAAATGGCAGCCAAAATCCATTTTCCCAGAAAATGGATCAGGCATTATTAAATTAGCACAATTTAAAATGCATTTACTAACTGTGTGTGCGGTTTTTTGTTTTAAGATTTAGATCTTTACGGTCGAGAATCAAATGTCTAACAGCTGAGCTGAGGACTGCAGTCTTTATATACAGTGAACCTGCTTTTCCACTGGTCCACACGGCGCCCAGCAGGGAATTCATGTTTTATATATTATAAAATGTAATACTATTGTCTGATCTAAAATCTATGTTATAAAGTAACATTATAAATGTTGCTTGATTTTGACATACATCCCTTTTTAATGGAGACGCAAACAAGTCCAGAAAATAATAATTCATGCAGTTGAATGAAAGGAATTTAAGCAAATTACAAAAGATAACTTTTGAGACAGGGAAGTAAAAACCTATTTAATGTAGGAAAGACAGATAAAATATCCTGTGATGTTAACCGTTATTTTTCTTCAGCAAAACTATGACGTCATGATGTTTGTTGCCTTGTCCATTCCCAGAGAAACTGATTGGAAAACCTTTTAAGATTTGATAAGGTTTGGCTTAAGAAATTCTTTAATGGTTCGTTTTCATTTTGTAAAAAGGTATGTTATGAAAAAAGGTTTCCATTTAGGAAGATTGTGTTGACTTTTAAGGCAGTTTAAAACTGACTTTGTAGAATCCCATATGTCAAATCCAGAAGCTTTCAGATGCAAGAAGTATAAGTTGAATCTAAAAGTTTCTCCCTTAGGGTGGCTGTATGGAAGATGTTGGCAGTGTTGCTGAATAAAGAGCTGCAAATGTAGAAGAGAAAATGCTATCCACGATTAAAAGGATATGTTTAATTAAAACAGCAAACTACACACATTATTGGTTATAAAACAAAATTTCTTGTCAAATATATGTAATTGCTGCCGTTACAGCATTTTTAAACGATCAGCATACGACTCCCGATTACCTGCAGATGGTTTACTGTCTGACTTTGTGAGCTGTGAACTCAGTAAGATGTCTATTATGGATAGCTTTTAAAAACAAAATTTATTGATGTGTAACATCTTATTTTCACTAACAAGCTTATCTTTCAGACTGATAAAACAATCACCAATCCTGCTTCAAATCCTAAGTTGTCTTGGTGTAAAAACATAAATCTATGCTAAATAGCTTCATAACTTTTCCACTTATGTCTGTTCAAATTCAACAAAAAAATTATAAAAAATAAACATATATTGGAAGATTATTGTTAAAACTTCAATTATCTGGTTGCACAAGTATGGCTAATGTTAAACTGATACTTTTTTAAAGGACCTTTTTATTCCTGTTCAGCTTCCCCATTCAGATGAGGAGAACATCCTTCTGCAGGTGGACAAACAGATTTCCTATCAGATTTAGGTCTGGATTTTGGAACAAACCGCACTAAGACCTTCCAAGTGAAGTCTTTCTTTTGGATGTACAGTATGGCTGGACGTAGCTTCACTGTAAATAAAAGCTTCCCTTGTGGTTTGGAGCTGTGGTCAAAATTTATAGTTTGATTCCTTCAGAACTTTGCACTTTTTCCCATAGGATTTTTAGTAAGTTGTAGCCTAGCTCAAATCCCTGGAAGGAAAACGCTTCCATCCTAAACCTTATGAAGAATACAGGGGATTCTTTTCTCAGTGAAGTCTCCCTGAGCACTTTTTTTTTCTTGTATTGTCATAGAGAAAATATGCGACCAGAGAGATAAAAACTAGGTGTTCATTTATTTCTATATAGACGATTGTAATGTATTGCAACCTCACTGAAAACCGTGGCTTTGGTGAAAGGATGCAAAAGAGCAGATGCTCTAGTAGATCAGATTGATGTTACTTCAGGTTTATCAGATTCATTGTTCCTGGTTCCAGATTCAGTTGGGTGATGCGGCGAATCCGACAACAAAGTTTTAGTTTAGGAGTTTGCACACTTATACAATCAAGTTATTACAGCTATCTTAATGCGTAAATTGTAAAGCTGCAAAGGGGCCAGCCTTGTGAGTTTGGTTTTATTCTCTGAGAAGTCGAGACTCGCAGTCTTTCTCTCATATTCTTAGGCTCTCTGCCATTCCTCCTTTTTTTTCCTTCTCTCTGCGCTCTTACATAAGAGCCAGATAGCAGAGCTATGTGGTGCACTGGGGGATTAACACAGGACTCTCTTTTCTGTCCTAGTTTACCCCTTTTTATGGGCTCAAACCTACCGTGGTGCAGCCCAGGTAGGTATTGATCACTCACCATCACCACCACTACTGAAATCATCACAGTGAAAACACCGGGGAGAAACAGAAATGAGGCCAAAGTGGCAGGGGTAAAAATAACGTCCTATTTATAGCCCACCTACATCATCAGCGCTGGTCTCAAAGTCTTTCCGTCTGAGGTTACTTCTGCCTCTAACGGCTGCGCTAGCGCATCCAAACACATGCTAACCAAGCAATGAAACACTGATAACGAGCAAGGAGGAGAAGGAGGAGAGGGTTTCTCTGCAGGATTCCCTTCCTGCCTTCGCCTCTTCTCCTCCGCCTCCTCCTGTTTGTCATCTCCACTGCAGCAAAAAAAAAAAAAAAAAGTCTACGATGATCATGAAGCACAGGTTCATTTGCTCTCCGTCAACATCAGGGCCGGTGCCTCTCCCTCTCATCCCGACCTGCCGGCGGAGAGGAGAGGCCGTGTTCTCGTGGATCACGCAGTTCAAACACGCTACATTTGCTCTGCGTCGGAGCTCATAGGACACAGAGTTCTAAAAATGGCTGTTTTGTTTTTTCTTTGTGCATGTCCTCTAACGGTTCAGTCCAAGCTCCCTTTCTCAGCGTGCATGTGTGTGTGTGCGTGTGCGGACCCCGCCTAAGGCAGCCTGTGCACCTATATTCCGAATGACCTTGTTTACGGACACAACACAACCACCACGAATTCCCAGACAGAATCTCATTTCGAGGGAGCAAAATTTGCAGGGTGCAAACCTGTGCAGTCTTAACTTAACTGACCCTTTGCAACCGGGGAAGTGGAATAAAATTGTATGTGCAGAGAGGTTGAATTGGGACAAAGATGCTTCTTCCATTTTGGGTCAGGAGCTCATGTTGAAGCTGAAGAAATGCATGATGGATAATGTTTCCCTTCTTGGGGAATTCTTTTTTGCAAGACTGCAGACAAAACAAAAAATGTTTTTTTTTTGTTCTAGGACATTCTAGTAGGTAAATTAAAAGAGAGAAGGAGAATTTTACAGGTGAACCTAACAACAGAGAATAAGAAAGAAGTCAGCTCCGTTCCCATTGAATGGGATCTATCAGCTGCAAACCTTGTCCTCTCAAGAAAAGAGCAATTTTATTCACAAGAGTAGAGGGCAGGGAAGAAGGAGAATCCTAATAAATTTCTCCATCTTGAATGTAGTCTGACCTTCATGTCTGTCTTTCTCTTCAGCCCTCTCTTCTGCTCTCTCGCTCTCTCTCTCGACTCATCCCTCTTGTCTGTGTAAATCTGAAGGTTTGTGCATGTAAATTTTCTTTCCTCTCCCTTCAGGCATTCAATAAAAATGCTAAGAGGAGTTTGTGTTTTTCGTTGTTATGCATGCATGTGAGTGTGAGTGTTTCTTCTCGCAGCCTGGGAGGTATCTGTGTTATTGGCTTAGCCTTTTCAGGGCCTGGGTAATTAGATCAGACTGCCTCTCCCCGAGACTCGAACCGAGCTCTAAAGTGACAGTTGGGAGCGCGGTTGTAATTTTCTGCTCCTCCCGGTAATTGAAGACTGGGATTTGGCAGGATTGGGAAGCACTATATTTCCAGAGAATATGAAGTAAACAACACCTTCGCCCTCCCTCCTCCGCAAGATCCCCAAAAATAACACTCGCCCACTCGCAAACACCCACCCGCAGACATGCGTTGATCCTGCACACTCACACACACACGCACGCACGCACACACGCATGCACACATCCAATATCCAATGCCTCCAGCTAACTAACAACCGACTAATCTACTTGTGTTCCCCAGGTGGAGTGTAACAATTAGTTCAGTTGGTTCAGCACAAATCCACACTCACCTTTGAGGGCAATAACAATACTTTTGACTCTTATTATGCAGGGGCTTAGCGAGCATTCTCAGCATGACATCTTTACCAGAGATTTACAAATTAGGGAGAATGGATTTTACACCAGCAGTAATGTATACCTTTGAATAACATTACATCTCTATAAGGGTTTTTTATTGGAGTTTAATTAGTTATGCACAAAGTGCTTGTATAACACTGTGGGGAGGGAGGAGGAGGAACCTTTGCTGTGCTCACTCATTACCTGATTTATTAAAGGTCTAATAGATGCCATCTAGCAGCTAAATGTTCTGCAAAGAAGACCTGCCTTAGTTTTACTAGAACACAATGTTGCATTTCCATAAGGTATGTGAACTTAATAAAGGAAATATAATTCTCGTAACTGCAACAAAGATACGTATGAACCTATGCAGGGGCTCCTACACATAGGCATCGTTTTACCCTGCATGATTTCCCTTGATAATGTTGCACAGTCGCCAAGCTGAACCTGAAGTAACCAGAGTGAGATCACAATGACATTATGGAGGTGATTTGTCACAGGTCGCTCTCTGTACATGCAAAATCAAGACCTTGCTGTTATACAAATTAAAGCGACATTTTAATCACAGACAAAACATGTTACAGTTTTCCCATTTGTTTTGGTATTTAATCACATGATATCCATCCGTAATTAAACAATTTCCACATTTTGACTCTCTTAGAGAAAACTATGCTTTTTGTGCACCTTTTTAAAAGCTATGCAGCTTTTAGAAAAGGGAATGTTAAACTCTAATATCTAATTGTATTTCTTTTTAGTACAACTGTTGTACGGAAATGCACATAAATGTAGTAGCTTCACAATCAAGCTAAATCTCAAGTCTATTTAGTTGAAATCTATTTGTCAAATTGAGACTAGATTGAAATGGCAGATCACAGACTCATAATTTAAAAATTCTGCATGTACAAACAACATATTGTAAAAGCATTGTATTTATTATTTGCAAGCTAAGTAAGTTTTATATTGCATTTTATGCTTGAGCAGGCAACCCCAATCGCTGCTTAGAGCAGAAAATCAGTCTGTCTTTTTTTTTTGTCTATTGCACTAAAATCAAGTTGAGTGAGGTGCAAATTATGAGCATTACGTTTAGCTATGTACATCCAGGAAATTTTAAGAAAACATGCTTTTGCAGACTAGACCATAGTAGGGTTTGGTGGCAGCAAATGGAGAGGTCTGCCCAGGTTTGTGTTGTGGAGTTCAGAGGGTGCAGGCCGACTCGCTGTCTGGACTCACAGTCATCAAATAAAACCCGGACCAAAACCACAAACCAAATAATGAAGGATAGCACTGACAGGGGTGGCAAATCGAAATGTAGCGAATATATCTCCCTGCTGCACAGATGCCCTCCTGTTTCACAAAGCATTTGCGATTCAGATGGGTCGCACCGCATTTTGACAGACGTGCAGAACTACGTACTCGCGTTACATAACTAAGAAAAACTGCTATAAATTGCATGTTTCAATTGCTAAAACAAATCTAGCAATGAAAGATCTGCTGCAGTGCAGATGCTTAAATTTTTTAAGCAGTCTTCTGCACAAGAGGAGCATCGGAATCTAAAAGAGAATGAGTGAAGAGTGCTATTTTGAATTAACAACAATAACTTCTAAGACATATACTCGAACGAAGCTAGTGACAGATCAGAGAAAAAGGCAGCGCACTGATGGACGGGTTGTGTTTGGCTGTGTAGGCATTTGCTGCATATAAACACTGTGTGTTTGTATTGAAATGCTACATTATTGATTGTAAGTGATCAATTATGGATTACAGCCTCCTCACAAGCATCAGAGTCCAGCACCAATAAAGAGATACTGTGTAGATGGGCTGGACCACTGTTCACGATCACGCTCAGTGCTGTCATTTGCACTGGTCGTATTTATTATTGATCACAAGTTATCAATTATTGAAATTGATGAGCATCAGGGATATGAAAGTCTGCAAAGTAAAGAAGCAACTTGCAGCTTGACCCTTGCTTTACTTGACGAATGTAGATAAGTCATAACAGAGTCGCCACTGCAGCTGGATTCCTCAGGCACAGATGCAGGTCTCACTGGTCCTCAGGAGGTTCTGGACTGTGACTCTAGGACTTTCTGTCCTGCATTGTTTACGTCGTCCCCTGTTTCCACACATCTGATTTAAACAAATAGCCCACTGACAAGATTCAGCGTGAATTGAAACATTTTGCCATTTGACTTAGGTCTGTTGGAGCAATATCACATCTTAAACATCCCAATCAGTGAATGTTTGTTGTCTTTAACCAACACTGCATTTAGGGGTCAGCTCTTGGTCATTAAAAAAAGCATTTATTAAAAGAAGAAAACTGCAATAAATTGGTTAAATAATTGATTTGTTACCAGGTGCCTTCTAGGACCCCCATGTACAAAACAAAATATAGTAAAAGGCTCACAATATGGATGTTTTTACAATCCAGAGGTTGTGCACACAACACTGCCAATAACTAACTTATTTGGAAAATTAAAAAAACATTTTGAATTTGTGGAGGAAATAACCTTTTGATTCATTTTCAAGTAATTGACCTTGAGGATTTGAGAACGTGTACAATCATGTTAATGTGCTTAAGACCACTGTAAAGGTTTTGGCAACACTTTATTTGACGATGTGCCCATAAGACTGACATGACACTGTCATAAACATGACATAACACCAACCAAAGGTTGGTTGACATAACCAACTTTTAATGCATTAATTACATTAATGCATTAATTACATTAATGCATTAAAAGTCCATTAAAAGTGCCAACTTTGCATTATTTTGTAAATAATGGCAATGTAATGCAAAGTTGGCACAGTCAAGACTTCTTTATGTTCATGACAGATGTTATGTCATGTTTATGACAGTGTCATGTCAGTCTCATGACCCTGTCAAATAAAGTGTTGCCAAAGTTTCAAACAGCATTATGTTCAATTTTATAAATATGAGACAAAAAAATTCAACTAGTGAGGTTTTACAAATGTTCAGTATATCCACACCAAGTTACATGTGAACCACAGTTGGTCACAGAAAGGAAAGAGAATTACACTATAATCACTGGAAAGATGATATAAAGAAAAACATTTTTAACTGAACAAAAACAGGATTAAATAATCATATATTGTAGCAGTGTTTACAATTGTGCATGGTTTGGCCACGACACCTTTAAATATTGTCATCATATAAAATGAAAATTTATCAAGGAGAGCAGGCAGCAGGGGAGGCAGGCTGAGATGGCAGACTTGGAAAAATGAATGAAGGAACGTGGCATCCCATAGATAGCTTATTGTATTTAAAAAACAGCCTTTTTTTAAAATAAAAACCTTGTTGGATAACAAGACCTCTGACTTTCCCAGTTAGAATGCTATAGAAAGACAATGTTCTTATTTTTGACTGATTTCTAAAAACAAGGAGAATGCAGCAAACATCTCCCCTTGACCTCTTCTCTCATACACACAGTCAACAACTCCCTGAACACTGTTTACTTAAGCAAAATCATTTGCTCTGTGATACACATAATTTATTACTTTCAGTTTTTTTAGTTATTAATATTTAAAAAAAACAATGGGCAAAATAAATGATGTTAAATGCCCTGTAATTACTACCTTTTCAAGAAGAGGAGTCCTCCACTTTGGAGTCAGAGGACTCCAAAGCGCTTTACACTACAGTCAGTCATTCAGGCACACGTTCGCACACTGATGGTGGTAAAGCTACACTATAGCCACAGCAGCCATGGGGCAATCTGACAGAAGCGAGAATGCCACGCTCTGACGCCACCAAACTTTCTGACCACCACCATTGTTATTGGTGAACAAATAAATTAAGAGAGAAGTCATCTAAAAAGTACAAATAAAACAAGCGCAGCTGACTCACCGAAGCCCGTAAAGCACCGTCCCATCGGGGTGGAGACGGATCATCCTGTTCTTGACGGTGACGCCGTGAACAAAGGACTTCTTGTCATTGAGGAAGTAGGTGTCAGGGACCCAGAGCTGGTCGGCCACCCGGTTGTCCAGCGTCAGGTTGTAGGCGATCTCTGAGTACGAGAGGCGCTTGTCCCGCCACGCTTGTTGGAAGTACATGGTCAAAGTGTAGTCCTGGTGAACACAAGAGGGAAGGCAGGAGTTAGAGAAGTCAGAGAATGGCTGTAAACCCACACGTAATAAATACTGGTGATTATACATGCATTATTAAATCATTCCTTTTCATATGCTACCACTACCATATAATGGTAGCATAATGCTAAGGGTCCATTTCACTGTCAGTGGCAATGGTGCATCACAGGCAGCGGAAGACATTTTGAAGCCCAAACAACTACCAAAATGTTTTCTACTCTAACTCGAAACAGCAGTTTAAAGTATCTTATATTTGGTTAAAAGTTATTTGTGGACTATGTTTGAAAGTCGGGTTTGTGCTTGGAGATCAAGGCTCTTGAGTCCCTGCTCAGAGGTGAACTTCATGAACAGGCCGACAGCTCTCAAAGGCTCAGCATATTAAGTTTTGGCTTAAATGAATGAACCTAATTTCTGTTGTCCACAAAGACAATGCCCCTGCTAAACACATAACTGCAGCTGGGTCCCCCTGCTGTCTGATTTTGCATAACAATCAGCCCAAACCATAGGCTGGCCATTGTCTTTCCATGCAATTCCACTCAATTCCCATCTCCCTTCTGTCTAAGATTTCTCCCATTGAGCTCAATTTCTCTAGTTGCGTTTCAACCAGGCCAGTCGGGCGAACTGAAAGAAAAGTTTTCTGTGCTGCTTTAGTCTGCCTGTAGCTTTAGCCACGCTTCCAACTTTTCAGGCAATTAAAGTCTGAGCGAGATGAATGACATTTTACAACTGACAAAAATGTTGTGGTCTTACTCCTGGCGTGGTTTGTTACAGGTCACCTAATTTCTGGGAAGCTCCACTGAACTGTTTTGCAGAGGTATCGGCCAAACATTTGTAACTGGGCAAAATCAGATTCAATCGCTTGATGTATCCACAGAGTTCTCGCCTTCAGCAAGCAATCATTTCTCAATAGCTGAAGGTCCAGACCTTCTGCACGAAGCAATGCATAGAACAAGGGAGGTTTTTTTTTTGGTTTTTTTTACCAGGCTACCCAAACTGCTGAGATCCACTCGACCTTAATGGTGGACAAGCAGCTTTCATATCGTGCAGCTCGTTTTCACACACGCTCTGAGGTGTGTTATTAAACTATGCCTCCTCCTCTCCTCAGTCTTTAAAACAGACTCACACCCACACAGTCACAGTAAAACACAGCACTGCAGTCGGATCTGTTTGGTTACGCTGTGTTGCAGTGCAATCACTGAGTGGGAAAACACGTTAAGAAAATACAGTCCGTGAAACAAGGCCCTTGAGCTTTAACTCCATCATCATTACTTATCACTATGTTTCTATGTTTCCAGGGATTTTATGTCTGTCCGAGACGCACTGGCGTGACTCTGCAAGGCAATTGCCACTTTCACTCTTAAAAAGAGGCACAGCCGAAACACTGCGTAAAAAGGCCATCTAAAAATACATGAGTTGCTGCCATGTCAATTTTTTTGTACAGGGATGAAAAGTCAAGCAAGGATGGATGCATCCTTTTTTTTGTTTTGTTTTTTTTGGAGAGTTACCACTGAGCCATCCTCTCAGTGGCTCCTTCTCTGTCTCATTATCGGTCCGTCGATTGGATATCTCTATCACCTTTGGGATCGTTTGCTGGTGGCCACACTCTTGATGTATCATCCACTGAGACAGCTTCTCCTGCAGTACAAACTCGCCTTTGGCGTCATCTGTTCCATTTTGATGAAATACAGTAAAACTCACTGACAAAATTGCCGCAAAGTAGGCTGTGTTGTGGTTTGGACTATACAGTATATTTTTGCACATTGCTCATCAGTGACTGTTTTGGTAGTTTCTCAGATTTTGCTTTGCAAAAGTATTCATAACTGCTGAACTTTTTCAAAGTTTGTCACATTACAACCAGAAACCCCAGCGTATTTTATGGGAATGTTGTGACAGAGCAACACAAAGTAAGGAGCAAGTAAAGGATACATGTTTCCCAGTTTCTGAGTCACACCATCTTTCACTGTACCTACATAATGTAGACTGGGCCACATTTACTCACGATTAAGCTTTGATTTAAACTCTTCTTTGTGCAATTGTAACTCAAGGTTGTGTGTTTGTGGTCATTGCCTTTGTCCTTTGTCCTTTGTACCTTTGCGCTTATCTCAAGTAACCTCGGTCTCTAACAGGTTCTCTTCCTGAACTGCCCTGTATTTAACGTCAACTCTGGCCAGTTTCCCTGCCCCATTTGTAAAAAAAAAAAAAAAAAAAAAGCATGACTACAACATCACATTGTCACAGACAGGGTAACAGCAAGTACTATTTTTCTATATCCCTTCATGGCATATGACAAATAGAACTTATTCTGGCTTTCTTTCATCAGACGTTTCCTTCTTTCCCCTTTTTCATAAAGTCCAGATTTATATAGAGTCCATGACCAGTACATGTGGCGTTCTGCAGTTCCTCCATAGTCATCGAGAGCCTGTAAAATGATTTTTTTTCTGATTTATGTTCTCTGTGGCTATATCTTCATCTGTTTTCACCTGCATAATACTTTTTCCATGCTCATGTGGCAGATTAAACAGTGCTCTGTGAGATTTAGTTTTATAACTTTACCCTGATTTTAACCTCTCCGGATCTTCCACACCCTGACCCATCTGATGTGTTCTTTGGTCTTCATGATGCTGTTTGTTCACTAATGTTCTTCAACAAACCTCTGATGCCTTCAATGAACATCTTGATTCAGACCGAGATTAACTTAAACACAATTGAACTTTATTTACTATTTATTAGAGATTATACGTTTTGGAATATACAAACTACAAATGGTACATCACATAAATATCAAAATTAAAGGAACCAAAGACTTCAATTCATGGTGCATAGAAGAGGTTTGAACATAAATCCATTCAATATTTAATGTCTGCATGTACAGATCTAAGTTTGCAGAATCCCAAAATGATTTGGGATGCTGGGTTTTTGTGAAAACAAGTGTTAAGATATGACTGAATGGTTGCCAAGGAAGACTCAAGGATTTCCTCAAACAAGTATGAAAGAAACAAAGCTACACTCAAGGTATGTTTTTTGATAAGAAAATAACATTAACAGAGGATAAAGCTCAAAAAAGTTGATTTTACACCACTCACTCGTTTAAGCTACACAGTGAGAATCTCTTCAAGGCTCACTTCAACCACTGAGCGTAATAAGCAGATCATCGTGGACAGATGTCTGTTTACAAGGCAGTTTGGCATATATTGAAATAATTAAAACACTTATAGGGGAATTAAAGGCCTTCAGTGGAAACATAAAAACAATTCATTGCAATAAAACTGCAGGTTGTAATTTTGGCAGAGGAAAATATTTACATACCACCGGTATGATTGATAAACTTTAAAGAAACTTTTAGTAGCAACATTTTAGCTCTCTCAAAAGGTTTCTTTTTTAACAATCTAATCACACATATTAAATACATGCAATTATAAATCTATTTTATCTTCAGTGTTTGTGAACAAAGTATTGTCTTTACAGCACGCAGAAAGACAGATGTCCCCTCTTTCTCTGTCTGCAGCTAAGGCTGTTCAAGGTACCATTTAGCCAGATGTATTTGGTATTCAGAAAGAACAAGTTTGTCTGTAAACACGGGTCCACTGATACTCCTAACATGTGCATGCACACAGATATTAAAATATTGATAATGAGGGCTTGTGGCCATAGAGACCCAAGAATTTGTAATTTTCCATACGTTTGAAAAAAGCGTAAGAACAGTGACACATTACTTCCTTCAAGCCTTCAAAATAAAAATCTTTAATGAGCCAATTCATCTAATTAGAATAGCCCTCAGCATTGTTTCTGCTTGTTAAACACAGCAGTCTTGATGCTGGGTGGTTGTGTGTTTGTGCTGCAGAATCATCAACTCCTAACACGTTTGTTCATTTTTATAGGTAGATTTAGAAGGAACTTTGTTGTTGCTTGTCAAATAAGCTAAAAACAACTGTGCATAACTAAGGGTGCACAGCAGACGGAGAGCAGAATATTATATTTACTTCTTTAACATGAAGCAGCTGTAGGTTGCTTTACCAACAATAAACATAGTTTTTGTCTGAATTCCTATTATGGTATGTTAATGTGCGTGTGCGTGCGGGTGTGTGTGTGTGTTTTGTCCAGTATATCTCACAGTGTTTCCCTGTAATTGACTGGAAAGTCATCCAGGATGTATGCTGCCACTCCCCCACTGACTGCTTGAGATAGGCACCGGCTCCCCATTTAAACCTCCCTTGTGAGGTTTAATAGTGTAGCATAGAGGATGGAAAATGTAGTAAACACATCAGACTCTGCACAGATTTTTCTTCTAGTGGTGAAAGTAATGCCTCTCTTCAAAGATTTGCAAATATAAAAGTTAATAAACTTTTTGACTTCTACTTTAGATCTTATTCTCTCTTTTACCACCAAACAAATAAATTGCAAATCAGAAGACATTCTGTGTTTGTTGGTGTGTTAACTTATGATAGTGCGTGAACTGAAATGAGAAGAAAATTGTGGCAAAAAATAACTACTACCACTAATTAAAGCAACAATAAAAACAATCTTTGTAAATTAACTTTGCTTTAGCGTTTTTATGATGGAAAATTTCCAATACATTTTTTAAAAGTATAATAAGATTCTTTATTTTACTTTCAGTCTGCATGGAAAATGACAAGAATGTGCAACAGATGTGCACATAAATGAAAGTATTAGGTGCACCAGAGCATCAAGTGCAAAGGTTTATCTATCATATGTTCCCTGTTTTAATTTGCTCAAATTATGGAAGAGACTTCCCAGTATTGATGTAAAACTTTGATGCTAGTAACTTTACTGGGTGGATGAACTAAGACAATGTCAGCAGTACCAGGTTAATAAACGAAGCTTGACAGGACTAATTTATAAACCAACTAGTTCAGCAGCAGGCCAGGATATTCCTGCCAACCTTGGGGTAAAATTTCTGCTTTGTCAGAGGAGGCCTGAAGCTTTGAAGGGAGCAGTTTCAGTTCACAAAAATCCAATTCTGTCTGTAGCAGGAGACCGATTAGCCTTAGTGCTGATTCTCTTACCTGCTTTTACTGGGGGATCCTGACAGTGAGCTACTGTAAGTAGTCATGAATATACGTACACTTCTCACACACAAATACTCCTTTAAGATGGCAAAGAAACTCTAACAAAAAAATAAAAACTCACAAAGTCACCAGAAAACAGTTCCTGTGTGATCCAGGTTTTCACAGAAGAAAATAACAATTCATTTTCAGATCTTAGAAGCAAATTGTCATATTTTTCTTTTGTCTTTACATTGTGCTTGTAAAACTAACTAATTACCTCGGAGTTTGGTAATTATTTTCTTTCTTCTCCTAAGTAATTGGTTAACTAATTGGCTGACTTTTGCTTTAGTCTAATTTAAAGTAGGCTGAGTAGCCCAGGTGCTATTAATATTTTTATTGAGTTTTGATCAACTGGGCCGTGACAACAGCACAGGGAGTCAGAGAGATAAGATATCAGCTTTTTATTTCTGCGCTAAATCTCTTTAAAGGTACAAATTTGTACAGAGAACCTAGAACCTAGCGTAAACACTGCCCTCTGTCTGTAGGATAAACTGGCAACATATTTATCCATTTCACAGCTGGTGCCGTTTTTTTTTTTTTTTTTTTTTTTTTTTTTTTTGGGTGGAAATTTAAAAAAAAAATATGCTTGTACAGTAAAAAAAAATAAAAAAAAAATGGTTAATTTAAAATTTGTTGGTTATTATAGTGAA
>CAEGAF010168055.1:0-30013 GCA_903067075.1 Micropoecilia bifurca | reverse complement strand
CTGGAGGGACTATGTCTCTCGGCTGGCCTGGGAACGCCTTGGGGTTCCTGGAGGAGCTGGAAGAAGTGGCTGGGGAGGGAAGTCTGGGCCTCCCTTCTGAAGCTGCTGCCCCCGCGACCCGACCCAAGATAAACGGCAGAAAATGAATGGATGGATGGAATTAAACATGTGAAACTTAAAAGACATGTTTCTTATTGGTGTTGGTTACCTCCGCACCCACAACCTTAACTTACTTGGATTTTTCCATTTCATAATATTTATGCTACTGCAATAAAACACCACTTCTTCTAGGATTTTTACACATCTGTAGCATGGACTCCAGTATTCGGGAACTGTTCTGTATCTCGAAAGTACAACGCAGTATTTTCATACAACTGGAACTCATTTCTCCTTTCAAGTAAATTAATAGACATGCAGACAGACAATGTGCTAAATTAAAAGTCCAGACCTCAAATTCTTTGCATATTTTATTTTTCTTATTATTTTTTTCCCAACTCACACATGTCATATTTTACATCTTTGCAATAAAACATGAATACAATAGTTTTTTTTTACGGTTTCATAGATCCAAAAATATTTAAGCTTTTTTTTTTTTTGGATACGTAAGTTTGAACCTGTCGATAGGAGTATGTGCATGTGCGCGTTTGATCATGATGGCTTCACACATACAGTACGTGTCACACGCCGTCCTCTCTCCTCTCCCTGCCCGCCGTCTTCTCTATCAGCTACAGAATCATGATATTGCTTACAACTGTGAGGTTGTAAAACTGAAGAATCACTCATGAGCTCAACGGTTTTTAAATACAAACATCAATGCACAAATAATCCCCGAAGGAAGAAAAATAAAATAAAAAGTGGAGCCGAAGGCAGCCGACCAGAAAGAACCAAGCTAATAAATAATGATATGTGATTGGTGCAAAGTGCAGATACAAAACAAACTTTTACACTGAGTTGATTCTCGCTTTTTTTCCTCTTTTGTTCTTAAAATAATCAACAAATGTGGATATGTGACGGTTTCCTTTGCACTTTCGGTCCCATTCAGCCCAGTAAGTCTCCTGCCAAGCTTGAATCAAGACTGTATGTACATATTTGACAAAACAATCACCAAATATACAAAGGAAATCATGTCGGTCTCATGTTTGTCATCCTCAGTGGCACGGAAAAAGAGCTCTTTGTCACAGCCGTCTCCAGCAAAAATGAACATAAAGGGAAAAATAAATCAGCATCCTTGATACCACCATTTTTACCATCAGTCTTGTCGACATTATAATAATTATTACACAGTATTTTACATACAGCAAGTCATTAATAAATTAAAGGTGAGAAGCGCAGTTTGTGTAGTGAAAGAACAAGTGCAACTCTGAAGGAAGAAGAGCCTTATTTACATAAAATCTGATTTGGGGTTTAAAAAAAAAACTTAGGCAATTAAAATGAAACGAGATAAAAACTAAATCAACACTCTGGGTAATTTTTCAGGAGAACATTTAAAATCGAGCCAATTTCACCGGCTTCTGGACAACAGGTACAGGCTGGTGCGTTAGTTTAGAGGCAAGAAAAGAATTTGAATTTATAGTCCACCCAAATAATTAACAAATACAACTCAGAGAAGTCAGAAAAAAAACAAAAGAAAAAAAAAGACTTGAGTATGTGTGATGATTTAAACGTACCAGGAACAGTGAAATCGATCTGTCCCGTGAGGATCGACCTCTGCTTCACTGGCTCTCTGCTCTTATGTTGCAGTCACTGTGTTGTATTATTGAAGCAGATTTCAGTGCGTATCTTCTTATTATGCATCTGTGGTTACACACGTGTGCACATAGGAAACCATTCCTAGTAGCGCAGTCGCATCCTCAATGCAAGGGAATAAAGCCTATAGGTCTGAAACTAACTTTTCCTTTGTCTCGGTACCTGTGGTTTCCCCCCTTCGTGTCGCTGAGGCACAGCAGCGATGCAGAACTCCTTCCCTCGTCCAACTCAAGCCGTCCGCCTCAGTACCTGTTCTGGTGTTCGTAGTGCCAGCGGTTGAAGTCGATGTTGAACGCCACGATGCTCCCAGAGGCCATGCCGGTGATTAAAGTCCTGTGGGGCAGAACGCACAGCATCATCAACAGGACTCATTTCCACAGGAAACAGGAGGCATTTGTATATTATGCAATAAATAATCAGAATAAAACATTCTTACAGTTTTCTTCTGTTCTCACTTTTTTGTCACATCTAAATTTACTACCTTATATGTTTTTTTATAAATATACTTTACCGAGGACAAAATAATTATCCAAACTAACCTGCTCCCTTGTGAAAAGATTAACCCCCTTTGTTTATTATGAAGTAGGCAACTACAAAAGTCAAGTTCAATCTTCATGGCCACATCAAGTACAGATTACCACCAAACCTTCAGAATAAACAAGTCGCTTATGGAAGTTACCAGTCAAAACAAATCAATTGCTTTTCAGCTATTAGTCTGAAAAGCAATGGAAAAAGCAATAGCAATTGTAACGCTTTTTTCACAAAAGTGAGTGTTAGTGGAGAAAATATGGAATTGACCGGCTTCTGCATTACAGCAAATCATTTTGATTTGCTGTAATCTTTCAACTCTGCTCTTCACCAGAAAAGTCTGGCAGCCAGCGTCCAGATCTTAAGCTCATCTGCCTTTGGGTTATATGGCAGGATAACAAACTGAAGCAAATTGAGAAATCCACCCATGAATGATCGAGGTTAACAACAGCCATGAATTGAAGCAATTTTCTAAGTAAAACTCCACAACGATGTTAAAAGACTCATCAGAGCAGTTGTTTCCAAGGGTGAAGTAACCGGCTACTAGCTGTAAGGCAGCGTGTTTCCCTCTGTGTGGAATGGGATGATCTTTATGGGAATCAAATGACTTCATGGCTCCATTTGAACAAAGCCTGCTTTTTCCTCCATTTCTGTGTACCTCTGGTCATGTGAGAGGTCCATGGCCCGGATGCCGGCGTCACAGCCTGGATAGATGTAAAGCTGTTTGAAGTCACAGGCCTGCCACACCTCCACCACTCCGTTGTCCCCTCCAGTCACCAGGTTCTGGCCGTCACTGCTCAACAAAATGGCCTGAGGAGAGGTGCAAGAGGTTAAGCAAGGTTCGATGTGTGGATGAACAACTACATCCCGTTTACGTCAACAGCAGCCGTACTCGAGAGGAATCGTTGACTTCCATTTGCGCCAGCAGTTTGCCATTTATGCTGAAGTTGCAGAAACGACCTCTCTCGTAATAAATGATGCAGTGTCCCTCGCTGGACACGGAGATGAGGCGAGGCCGCATGCACAGCTCCGGGCCCTCCAGGGCCCTCAACAGGTCGCCTGTGATGGTGTGGACCAGGCACGGGCCCTCTGGAGAGCCACAACCAAACAAACTTAGTAATGTCAAATTATATAGAGCCAAAAAACATATGGGCAGCATTAAGATGATAAATGTTCTGGAGGGTCTTTTGAGCCAGAATGCATTGATGAAACCCATTAGAAAACTGTTCAAGCAATAATAAATAGCAGTTCCTGCATTCAATAGGTCCCTCCTAAAATTAAATAATATTGAACATTTTTAAATTTTGATCAGCCCCACCAGGGTTTCATGATTGCTTGTAATCAAAATCACATATTTTGCTAATTTAAATACATTTGCAAGTCATTTTGCAATATTTGCACTTAAATGTGACTTTTTGCTATTCGCCGTATTGATCGTGAACTATGTAGTAACATCAATTAAGACTGAGGCAACAGTGTAGTAAAGATTAAACATACTGTTACTTGCAGGTGAGAGTTAGCACTAACGTAAACCCAATATTTTGTCCCTTTTTGGTAAAAAAAAAAAAAAAAATCGCACAAATCAACAATTCTGCATTATTTTGAACAAATAGAGAGACCGGCTGACTTTGAGTGAATTTCCATAATCATGAAATTCTGAAAAACATGTCGAGCCAGATTTGGCAAGCTTGACACGTGATTTAAAGTGTTTGCTTGAATTCAGATGAATATATAAATGTCCCAAACCTTTGGCTCCACTAATAACCAGTCCCAGCTCCGCGCAGACAGAAACACACACCACTTCATGGTCGTGTCCCGTCAGCACTGCCCTGGGAGCCGGGTAGTCACCTGGAGAAATCACATCACAGCAAAAGCCAAGCTCTTAAACTCTTCACATCCTCAGAATTACCCACAACAACCGTTTCCACTCACTGTTATTAGGGTTATCTCCTATAATATGATGTCGTCCACTCCAGTACCACAGAAGAAGAGTGGCGTCTCTGGAGCCGGACACGATGTAGCAGTCTCCTCCGATGTAGGACTCCGACCGGGCCAGGCATGTCACCACGTCCCAGTGGCCAAAAACAATCTGGGTTAGTTTTCCTGCAGAGAAGAAGAGGGAGGGCACTGTAGTCAGCGTGCGTCCTCTGCTAACATGATAGAAGGTCGTGGCGGCTTAACTCCGGGATAAAAATAAACCGTGGCAGAACAAGAAACAAGCAGGTTGAATGAGCACATTACTACTTTTCTAAATCCTTTCTATGTGTAACAAACAAGCTTTAGAAGCTGAATAAAACACAAAATGTTTGTTAAATATCCACACCACTAACCAGTTTCAGTCGAGTAAACTCGGAAGCTCTTGTCCCAAAAGCCACAGACCAGGATGTAGCGGTTGTCGGCGGTTACCACAAAGCAGTGGGTGTTAATCTGGATACTCTGGTCCACCAGGTCAGTGATCTGTCGTTTGTTCACACCTGAATTGTTCGCTGCATGGAAGAACAGAAGGGTTAACGATGCAAAAGGGAGGGCAGTACAGCATGGTTTTGTAATTAGCCGTGTTATAAATGTGATTATTACACGTACATCTGCAAACATACAGTTCGGTCTTGAACATATGCTAGTGTTGTTCTTAACACTATAAGATGTTAAAGTTTAAAAAAGTAACAATTTTTTGAAAAATTCCAACCTTATGTTTGCACATAATTGTTGCTTTTAGCAACAAAACGACCCAAATTATTGCACACCTGAATGATTCCGACAAAATAAAAATACCGTCAGCATTTAAAAGAAGAAATTATACTTTTTTAAGTTGATCAGATTAATTAATTATACTTTTTCAAGTTGATCACACAGTTAGAGAACTTAGCCACTTGAAAATGGGAGACACAAAGGAACACAGAAATGAGGAAAGGGAGATGCTTGTTGCTCCTTAATAAATTAGGAATACACTACACAACTACACTTGCTCATATCATCCTTCTTTCATGCCAATTACAGTTGATATATCAAAATCATACAGTAGTGTACCGACAGTGCATCTGCTCTACAATTGTTTGTCCACTGACCTATGAGAGGATCCATCTCTATGGGTAGATGATGAGCCTGTTCTAGAGAGTATCCTGGAGCACCACGGAGGCCTGATTGGACAGATGTTACAGTCACGACTCTGTATGAGGGATTTTTGTCGAGACAAAGTAAAGTTCCTCACCGACTGTGTTGTGCCAGCGGTTTACAGCGAACAGCCGGCTGCACGTGACGGTGACGGCCGCCGGGATGCTGAGGTGGGGCAGCGTGTTGGCTGCGACGTGGGTGACGGGAGAGTTGGAGGGGAACTTGAGCACCATGATGACGTCCTGCTGCATCTGATCCTTAAACATCAGAGGGCTCTGGGGAAGGAAACACTGGTGAGACAGACAGAGAGAAAAGAGAGGAAAGGACAGAGAGAGAGAGAGGAGGGAAGGTCGAGGAATACAATGGAGGAAGGGTTGGAGATGGAGGGATAGGGAAAGACAGAACGGATGGGACAGAAGGAGGGGAGGGAAAAGGTAAATTAGTGGGAGCACAGGGTCCGAACAGGTTCACACACTGAGGAGGCTTGAGAGCCAGGAGAGGAGGTGGAGGCACTGGCTGGTCGGGTTTGGGACTGACAGGTTTGGGTTTGACATGTGGAGACACAGAGGCCTCACACTGCTGAGGTCAAAGGTCAAAAATTAAAATAGTAAACATTATTACATACTGCTGCATGTAATAAAACCTCACTTGACAATGCAAGCAATTCAGCGAATGCACAAGAGTGTTGGTGGAATTGGACTAATGCAAAACTTATTTTTAAGAAAAAAAAAAAAAAAAACATGACAAAAGAAACATTGTTCTGATCAATAAAGCTGGATGTTTTTTTTTTGTCTGTAATCACTTTAAAGTCATTAAAAAACATGTCTGCTGTCGTCTCACCAGGTGCATGGCAGAGGAGCGAGGCGGGTGCGGCTCAATCAGCAGCTGGGAGGGAACCTGTCCAGAGACCTGAATCTGAGTCTCAATCACCTGAAGACGGCAGAGACAGAGAAAGTTACACATTTTTTAAAGAAATTAATTCTGTGTATATCTGCACATTAATTCAGTCAAGTAGTTGATTAATAAACCTAAAAATGTTTTTTAGGGAGAGGAGTTATCAAAGAAATAGGCAATCAGAGTATGAAATTGATCATTTTGTGATTTTACAAAAAACAAACCAGTGTATTTGACCAAAAAAGAAGACAGAAAAATGTAATATATATTAAGATTAAACATCCAGGTAGAATCAATTAGGTTATTTCTGAAGGCATTTGCTTAATCCACATTTTATTTAGGGGTATTAGAGTTAAAGGGGTTGTGCATGATGCTTTTAAGACTTCCATTTCCAAATATTTATATGTGCATCTTTTTTCTTTCACTTTACAATTATCCACTAAATGTGTTGATCCTTTATTTACATCAAAAAATACAAGTATAGTACATTTAAAGATTTTTGGGGAGATTTACACATCGACTGCATTTTTTATTCAAAAGTGGCCTGGGAGGACATGTACATTTTTATGAATATTGTATCCTACTGTTTCATATTAAATCATTGCGATGCTAAAAACCTAGAATTTAGTTCATTCTTGATAATGTGTGAATTTATCAACCTCTCGCTGTGCAGCATCCAGATTGTCCAAGGTTACAGCTCCCTCATAGGACAGGAAGTTGAAAACGTTGAGAGCTCGGACGGCTTCCGGCCCCCGCTGCTTGTAGCCAAAAATGAGATCGATCCACTGGTGAAGCTGACACGAGACAAACTCACTCTCCAGCGCCTGAGTGGAGACGGGGGAAAAAGCAGAGAGCGAGAGGAGACGAAGAACATGATTAGTTTTTGTCTACTTGTCTACAGGTCGAGTCGAAAGGGGGGGTTTGTGTATGTCGGAAAGAAGTGTGGCCCCCCCTACCATTCTGTTTATGCGGACAAAGTCTTCAGGTTTCTTAGCCCAGACAGGAAGCTCCACATCGCACACAGGAACGCCGTCATCGCGTACTCCCAGTTCGTACTCGTTGCTGTTCACAAACATCTCAGGCAAGTAGTAAAACTCCGGGATCAGCTCCTAGATGACATGAGATGCATCATTTTAGTATTCTTAATTTAATCAATCTCGAAACTGTTGGATTTAAACCTGTTAACAGCTGTTGAGAAAAGCCGACACAACTACTGTTATCACGAGTGAATCAGCGCAGAGTGGTTGTGATGGCATCAGATAATTAGACAAATCATTAGATAATTACGAATATTTATCATACATTAAATAAGCTGAAAATGGAAACACTTTCGCTGTTTCCATTACTTTATATAATTAAATAAAGTAAGAAAATTGATTCCTTTTACTTTGAACTTTCATGTTAAAACAGCATATTGTTATGTCAATTTTTTTAATGAATTTGTAGTTCATGTGAAGCTATCCACTGATTGGCTCGCCTTTTAGCCAATCGCATTTTATTTGAGGCCCACCTACAATCTGAGACAGCAAATCTTTAAGGAACAAAGATATCGAGTGAGCAAATGTTTGAAAAATAAAAGAAATAATTACAATTTTTAAAATTATTTTGCCATTTAAAAAATTACTCTGCAGCTAATAATTAATAATTAAAAAAATTATACATTTTTTACATACTAATCATTACACTAACTTCTCAATTAGAAATTATATATAAATTATATATAAATAATTTATATATATTATATTTTCTCTGCTTTATATTTCAGCTAAAAATCAATTCCAGCATGAAAAACAAATATTCAGAATTCACCTCTAACCTTATTCAACTCAAACAACAAATACTGTTTTTTAATAGTACTCACATTTCTCTTCAGTAATCTCAAGAAAATGTTTTAATTTCTGAAATACTTTCAAATAAATGTCTGTAAAACAATTTTGTTTAGCTCACTGTATTACGTCTCAGTGCAGAATCGTTTTATGTAGACTGAGTGTTTTCAGGCTACATATCTACTGCCGCCCTCAGGGACCTCTTCCCTCAGTCCAACTGAAGTTACCTTAACATCCGCCGTGTCCCTCTGGCAGTTCCTCCACGAACGGCCAATGCCAGAGAAGGCTCTTTCTGGATGGTCAAATTTACCGTCGTTGGCATTCAGAAAAAATGTGGTGAAGGGCTCCTAAGGCCACAGAAAAATAAATTCGTTATAGCAGGGGAAACTTTGACCATCCAAAATGTTTAACGTGTGTAATGCAAACACTTACTATTCTGACCATCCACATCAGTGTGGAGTGAGCTGTGGAGTATAAGGTGGTGTAGTGGTGAGGGGGTGTGCCGTCATCATCCCATGTCTCATAGCGCTCTGCATAAAACGCCGCTCGCTTGGGATTCAGGGCACCGATTGGCTGGAAAACACATATTGTTGCTGAAAGCCTCGAAGGAGCACGAAAGGTAGCAACAGCCCTTTTTATGTTTTCATCATGTAAAGCATTTTGAGTTGTATGGTTGCTGAAAAGTGTTTTTCACATGAACTGCTTTACTTATTTTCATGTTTTCTAAAAACTGTACTAAATCACGATCCTGACCTTGGAAAGGTCTCTGAAGTTGCCGGGCAGAGTGAGATCAAGCTCCTCTGAATCATAGTTGGTCAGGACCCAGGGGAAGACAGGATACTGGTTCAAATCATTATAGGTCCTCCCTGCAGGGACAAACGTCAAAGAACCAATATGAAACTCTACTTCACTTAAAAGAAAGTCATGCAGTGAATACATGTTTGTTTCTGCCTTATGTTACATTCTCTGGCAGCACCTGTTAGTTCATTAGAAATACAGTGACAGTTTACAGACATCAAATCCAGTTTTTGTATTTAATTAAGAACATGAGTGGCTCTTATGTTTAGTGTAGATTAAACAACAAATATCTTCAAGTAATTTTAATCATTAATAAGAGGCATCTATTTTAATTTATGATGAAAATATACGAGTCCTTTAGCATAATTTTCACCCTCCGTGGATTAGAAAAAACTCACATTAAATTAAAACATGTGCATCCCATTAAAATAAACCCTTAAGAGTCCAAACTCTTAGGTGACTTATCTGTATGTTGAATGATTTATAAACTTCTGACAGGCAGGATCGGTAGGAATATTCTACTTGACTGTAGTGAGTTAAAATTAAATATTTCCCATTTATTTTGTTTTTTGCCAACATTTTAAAAGAAGAACATCCTTGTTAGCCAAAAGTGGGTGCAAGAATCACAATAAAAGCTGAAACTAAAACATTTTATTATATAACATGAATGTATTTAAAACCAGATATTTAGCCATAAGTAATTACAGATCAACCATTAAGATAAACACGAACAAAGTAAGTCAGAACATAATGGCGATGGCAAAAAAAAAAGAATAAAAAAATTCTGATAAACTTCTGCTATAAAACTGGTTCAACAGATTCAAATGATTTGGCTAAGAATGGAGAGAAAATGCATTACACATGTTGGTGAGAATGCCGGGTTGCAAAAAGAATTTACCTGCAATAGTGTTTAGAAACATGAGGTACTCAAAGTTGGAGATCTCTCTCCTCTGCCAGCGCTGCGTCATGTTCGACGACTTGAAGAGCTGACGTGGGGTCGCCAAGGAGATACGCCTGAGATGTAAATGCAAACAAACACGGGATATTTATTTCCACTCCTTTTCTTATCCTAAAATGATATGTCAGATAACACGCGGCGTTTCACACCTGGCTTGTGGAAGTCCATAACTCGTTCCCACCCCGACCCGAGGGAGGCTGTAGACGACCCTTTTGACTGTGGCCTGGTCAGGAAAGTTAAACATCACAGATGCTGGAAAGAAGCAGAGAAAACATGACCAACATATCAGGAATATTTAGTCCAAATTATCAAATTATGTACTTTCTGAAAAACTAATTATAAACCAATAGGTGGTATACAGATAAATCCAAAAGAAATTACCTCAAGCTATAAGCATATTGAAACTATTTAGATATGTAATTCAAGTCAAGATTTTAAAACTGAATCGTAACTTTTTTTTTCAGAAACATCTTCAGTCTCTCCTACACTCAGGTCTGGGAAATTCAATTAATACGTTGGGTTTTCATCAAAAGGATCAAATAGATCTGAACTGTTTATATTTAAAAACAGATCTAATTGATATGCTGCTACTAATGATTTCCTAAAAAGCACGTTAAAATTAAAAATAAGCTTACTCTGTGGTAAAATCATTGCAAACTCACTTCTGTTGGCCATAAAGACCTCCAGGCCTGTGTTCTGCAGCAGGTAGCGTCTGGAGAAGACGGCTCGGATCTCACTGAACATCCATTTCCCATGCAAACCCTCTGAGTAAGCCAGCACCTGTTGAGGATGGATGTCATTATAGCACACAGAAAACAGCTTGTCTTTCCTTTTTCTATTGTCTATCTGCACCTTGATGAGGGGGGAAAAATTGCTTTCTCTTACTTTAGCATCCATCTTCTTGAAAGTAGGATCCTCTTCATCAACTTCAAAGTAGATCTCGGTAGTGGTGATGGAGAGCGTCCCTCGAGCCACCACCACAGGGGCTACCAGCTGAGCAGGAGTACTCAGAACCACAGGGCCTGCAGGAGCATAGGGCAATATTAAATTATCTATTCATAGCCCTGACTATAGGAGCATCAAAGACATGGAAATATCAGAAGCATTTCAAACAGGCTAGGATTGATTTTTGATCTGCATTTTCCACTTTGTTTGCATCATCTGGTGTTAAAGGCATCAAGAGTTGATCTGTATCAGAATCAGATTTAGTAACTTCTGATTAAATCGTAATAGGTCAGGTGAATCAGCTGGGTGGTTAGTGCAGCTGAACAAAAAAACAACAACTCAAAGGTCCAACTTGCCTTTGGAGGTAAAAAGTCGAGGACGGAAACGAACTAAAAACGAGAGTCATATACAGTTTACTGCTCAGCATGAAGGCGTGACTCCCGTGGGTTTTTTTGGGGGTCTTTGTGCGTCTCCACCTTACCAGCGAGGTTATCGATCTCTTTCTCCTGCAGCAGACTGACGGCGTCATCGTCTCCCTCCAGCATCAGCTCCGCCTCTGGATTCTGGGTGACCACCGACTGACTGCGGAAATTCTTCTTCGACTTACCACTCCCTTCCTCCTCATCCTCCTCTGTGCCTGTGTTACACAGTCAGTGAGAAGCTGCACAAAGCTGACACCAGACACAGTTATTTATTTATTTTTAACAATAGCGCAAAAATACTGACCGTACTCATCCAGAGCTTTTAGTGAAATGTCGGCATGTGTGGATCCAAAGGCATTTCTCACAAATCTTCTCCTCCTCCTGAGATCGTCCTCCCAGTAGTCCAAACGCCAGAAGTCATGTAATTGGCTGAAGAAATGGGAGGGAAATGATGCTTTGAATATTTTTTTCTAGTGGATAACAATCAAAGTGTGAATTCTAGGACATTTAAGAGATTAAAGTTTGAGTTGAAGCTTTGTCTCAGGAGGCCTTTCCAACTTTATAAACACAGTAAGCTAACTTTTAAAATCTCACATATGAACTCATTAATCTAGAGATAAGGAACAAATATAGACTTAATGCATTTAAAAGACAAACAGTCAAACCCAAAGCACTGTGAATGGAACATTAAATTTTGTTGGTTTATCTGAGCAAACAGAAGTAAAATGCAGTTTGGAATATACATAATTAAAGGGCTTTAATGAAAATGTGAAAGAAAGAGGTTGTACACAAAAGAGGGAAGCTGAGGTTTAAACTTAGACAGGCACTGGTAACTCAGCTTTTTATCAGTGAATGAACCAGTGTAAACGCTGACAACACTCTTCAATGTGGATGTTCCAGAGTGAAGAAGACTCAGTTTTCAGTACCATTTAGGTGTTGAAAAATAAATAGCGCCAAACAGAGCAAGTGGAAGAAGATTCTAGAAAGAAAACTACTTTCTACAGAGGGATGTCAGCTAGACAAATCCTAACCACTCTACTATAAAAAAAACTGCTTTCTATCTTCTGAAGAACTGGCTTGTTCACTGTTTTGTATTCAATACTGGACTGGGCCCTTTTTAGACTTTGACATTTTCCACTCACCTCTGTGACATTGTCCCCCAGGCTCCGTGCTTATTGGTCAGGATGTTGAGGATCTTCTGTTTCAGCTGGTTGGCAGTCACATGGTCTCTGTGCTTGGCAGCACTGATGAGGTGGTCACACATTTTCTCCTCCTCTCTGCGGTCCGCAGCATACTGAGCACAGTTAGACTGAGCAGAGGGAATAAGAGTTAAGCAAGGACCACTGGATGCAACTTAATGCATGGATAGTATGATAGTGAACTTAGAAAAAAAATACAAAATTCCTACTTTGGTGCAGTAGAAGAAAAAACAGAAAACAGGATATAATGAATGAGCACTGCAATGCTTAATAACAGGAGATGAAGAGCCACTGTTTACCTCAAACTCGGCGTGTTTGTGGACATCCTCGGCCCGCTGTCTGTTCAGGATGAACTCTGCTTCATTGGCAACACGCACAATGTGATCCTTCATGGCATGGCACAAGAGTCTGGCAAAAGAATTCAGATGTGAGGTGCATAAATATTGGTAAACAAAAAAATCTTTCAGTTCCTTTGATCGAAATTGTCAGCAGAGCTAATAGCTGTGGCACTGCTGCATTCATTTCTAGGCTGTACATTTTAAGTGTTAAATTATGCAAAAAAAAAAAAAGGGGACTGTTTATTTTGGGACTTTTCACACATCTCTACCAGTGGAGGCGAAACACATTAGGGTGACTGTAAATGGATGGGTGACCTTTAAGCTCATTGGATTACCTTCCCTCGTTGATGAGCTCGATGAAGGCCAGTCCAGCGTTCTTCTGAATAGAGTTCTGCCACTCCTGCAAGTGGAAGAAAAACAACATTAATATCTGGAAATATTCTTATAAAGCAGAAAATACAGTGCCTTAAAAAGTATATAGTCTCTTATATGGATATTTTTAGCACATATTTTTGATTATGAAAGAGTTTTAATAGTTTTTACCAGTTATATAATTGTGATTTCAATCAAAACCAACTGGGCCATGTGGAAGAAAAACACGATAGCTAACTTTTTTTGTTCTCTAATTTCACTCATAACGCCTGATTACTGTCAGACGTGTAGAATTAAATACATTTTAAAAATTACTTAAACAGAACCGCTCTGACAAAATAAAGCAATAAATCATGTCCAAAGAGTGACAACATGACAAAAAAAAAGTAGGGGGACAAATTATGTTTACATTAAATCTATAACTGTACACTGCATTTACTTTTTGAGAATTTTCTTTTACACTTAATGGAACAAAAAAATTGTTAATTTATACAGCAATGTTTTAAAATTTGTTGTGGGGTTTTATATAATCTAGTAAGCTTTCACTAAAAGACAAGGAAGCCAACAGAACGCTTGACTTGTTTAATCAATAACACATTAGTATTGTAAAATGAAAAAAAACAAACATTTTCATAGCTCTTAAAACATCACTACAATCACAACCATAAATTGCACAATTTTACATTTCTTGCGCATATGGGAGGGGAAACTTTTGAACGGATTTAGCACTGCTGCTGAAAGCCTGAAAACTATCAGCGCTCCATTAGCTCCACTGGCTCTTAAGGCCATATCCCGTTACACCCCCAGCATCTAGGGGATCGATTTCTGGGCTCGAGTTTGCTCTCCGCGGCCCTCTAATGGCAGACGAGGCGGGAGCCAAGGGTAATACTATACATGCTGACGAGATGCATCCCAGAAGACAAAAAGGACAGGGAGTGGTGGGATGAGAGGGTAGAAGATGAAAGCAGTTGCTACTGAAAACACTGAGGCCAGGAAAACAGAAGAGCCTGGAAGTGCGACTGACGATGGAAAGAAGGAGAGAAGAGAGCAGAGATGGAGTGGCTGAGCTCAGGAGAAAGACCAAGAGGAGAGAACTTGAGCATGACTCCAAGAAGAAGGGCTCTTCTGTAGACGAATCGAAATAAACAGACTTGAAGATGTGAGACAGACTTCGAGTCTTCTTAAAGAAACCGGATCGCCCAGCTCTGTAATGGTGAGTTTCATCCTGTCTTTTGATCATCAAGTACAAAAAAAGAACCACTGGGTTTTAATGCATGAGGACAAAAGAACCAGAAATCTTCCTTCATCAGTCAACATCTGATATTTTAATGATTGTCTTTTTATGTTTTAGGAAAGTGCAGTTTTGTTTCTTTGTAAGCATGCATGTCAGATAAAGTCATATTACATCTGAAATATCATTAACCTCAGTTTATGGATACTTTTACCTTCTTACGTCATCATAACAGACCAAAAATCAAACATTCAAAAATGCTAAGAATGAGAAAAATGCGACAAAATGAAGTTTAACCAAGTGGATTGTATGGAGTGTCAGAACATTAAAAAAAACATTAAAAAGTTAATTTTTTTTAATCAAAAAGAGACCCTCATAGACTCACTGCACAGAGTGATATGAGCCAAATCCGTCAATTTTAACGAAAATTAGGTTTCTCAGGAGATTTGATTATTACAGAAGACCAATAAAAACAATGAAGCTGGCTGACCATGTTCTGTACATTAAAGTTCATAAATGGTCAGAACTGCTTTTACATAAATTATCAAATGTCATGCGTCATGGCATGGAGATTAGGAACATGCAGTTTTCAGCCTTCAGTCTGAGTAAATGTAAAATCAGCATCTTCATAAAATTAGTCATTCTGTGTGTAATAAAAATGCAATTATCGCTTTTTATCATTTTAAATACTGCAATAAAATGACATAATAAGCCTATTAATAGAGATGATCCTGAATGAGAATAAGTTTGAAAGGTCACCAACCTGAGAACAGAGCAGCATTACAAGCTCCACCACAGATGTGCTCGATTTCATGCACACCAGACCTGCAGAAACACACAAACACCACAGTCAGGAGGAGACTTTCTTCTCCTCACTTGACAAACACATTTTCCCAAAACACAAAAAATATCAGTGAAGTTATAGAAGAGTTAGCAGTTTGGGTTGCTATACAGTCACCATAGCTTAATTTACAAGAGGCATGCCACAGGGAAGACAAAAAGCAGAGATTCAGGAAGGAAGGAAGTGGAGGAGAAAGAGAAAGAAGGGAGAAAATTGAGAAAAAGGAACACAGAGACAGTGAATTACAAAACAGGAAGCAGGTGGGCAGACTGAGGACACATATAGGACAATTTACAATTCAAGAGTTGCTAAATATAATCTGATCTAAAAACATATACATCTCTGTCTAGCTGAGTTCATACAGTGCAAAGTAGTGACTTCATACCTGCTTGACGAATGAGTGAAGCAGATCAAAGACGCTCACATTCACTCTGTGTTTCTCAAACACACACGCACACACAAGGGGACACTTGGTTTTTCTTACACTCAAACATGGCGGTGAGGGACAGTGAATGAGGAGACTCCACAGAGAGGGACGCCAGTTAGAGAAAAAGGAGCCGTGTACAGCACCTGTACCTTCTATGAGCAGTTCCTGCCCATGGCTACCCAGCAGCGTCCTGGACAGGAAGGGAGCGAAGTCCACAAAGATCTCCCTTAGCAACGGGGCCACTTTCTCCAGAGCGCGCTCCAACTTAGTGGTGATGCTGCAGAGGAGAACAGGGCGAGAAAGAAAGATGAAGGAACAAAAGAAGTGAGAAGGTCGTACGTGACACACGAGAGCTTAAAATATGTGGGAGTTACAAACAGATGTAACATACATGCGTGACAGAAATGAGCAGGGAAATGGGAGGACAAGAGAAAAACCGGGAGGGTAAACCAGACATGGACAACGCAAAAGGTCAGAATCAAACATGATGATGGTGTGGGCTTTGGTGGCAAGGCGTCTGTGTTACTATTGAGAAAGTGTTGCAGTTAAACAGCTAAGCATTGAGCAAATGAACTTAAAAGTGCATGAAACAGCTTTACTATATTGCACTCAAATGTTGAAAACTGGATTGTGTGTTTTCTTGTACTATAAATGCTTGGTGTTCCTACATTGAGCATTTTTAATGTACAGAGAAAGTTTGGTTAAATATGGGAGCACTGAAAATACTTGTGATCCACCTTCCTCATTGTGCTATACAAGATATTTTTGTTATTTCTTAAGTAAATGAGCAAAACATATTTCATAATTAAGCTAAGGCAGGTGCTCAATCAACAGATCTAAGTATTGGTAGAAATTGCCCATTTTAAGGGATCTAAATTTCAACTACATCAATTTGGATGTCCTTATTTTATTTAATGCATATTTTTTCAAATTTTGCCAGCAGTGGGTCAAAATTTTTTGTCATAACTGTATGCATATATCTGAGTCTATCAGCATAATGTTGGCTCCCTGTGTGATTTAAAATAAATGGTACAAAAATCAAACAATTTCACAAAATAAAAGAAAAAGGCACAAATAATAGTTTGCTAAATGGTGAATGTTAAGTTCTGCCGAGTATTGTAAATATTAAGTTATCCTAGCTGGTTATATTTTCACACTTTTTGTGGCTATTGTTGATATTAGAAGAAAAATTAGGAGCAGGAGGCCACAGAGGACAACGTTAGAGCAGAAATTTAGTTTCCCCTGCTGCTGTTCTTCTAGTGCAGATTTGTATTTAATTAGGTTCTCTGAAATTCCGTTGTCACTTTTTCAGGTGTGGCAGACAGTGGCCTGAAAAACCTAAACTATCAGTAAAGAGAGTAAGGACAGTTTCAAAGTGGATTTCTAATATTAGTCAATTCAAGCAAGAGCTACATTGTAAACCTTTACCACATCTTCAGGTCAGGATTAGTCCTTTGCTCACATGAATGGCAGAAGTTATTTTCATAAAAAGTTTGCTTTAATCAGAAATTGATACATGATGTGGAGATGAAGAGAATTTTTGTTCCCTCAAAGCGAGAGCCTTAAGATACTGACTGTTGATGACTACTCCATAGAACCCCACCTAATATATAATCCAACCTACAGATATCAAGTTGTGACAACAGGTGAAAAATTTTGATTAGACAAAAAACGAATCACCAGATTTTTGAGGGGCTTCCATGTTTGCAAAAAAAGAAGCAAAAAAGTAAACAAACAAAACAAACTCAAACATAAATCTGTAATAGAAACAGCAATGGTGTTACTATGGAAACACTTGCGACCTAGGTCCCTGACAAAGGAATAAAGTGAAACCAAGGTCTAGACTTTGGACTGAGTGTGAAGACAACCATGCAGTAAGGGACAGACTTAAATGTGGTGCAGTAAATGCGAACAGTATGAGCTGTTGACCTGAAAACAAAAGCGATGCCATCATCTTGCTGAAGCAAAGATGTCTGTCTTTTGTTACATGGCATACAGAGAACATGTAGTAATAGCTGGCCAGAGCAGAAAGGGTGTGGTGGAGGGTGTGGCAAAAGGGGGGAGGGGACAGGACGGGTGTCTCCTTGCCTAAAACACTGTCCTGCATCTCGGGGGGCTGCCTGGAAGCCTGCCAGAGAGCTAAAAGACTTGAGCTCAGGGGGCGTCTGACCGCTGCGCAGCGGACACTGCGCCACCTCACAATAGGCACTGGAATACAAACCACACATAAAAAACACACATGCAGACATGCACACTGATTAAGGATCACACGTACACACCTCACACACTCCTGTGTCTGCTAATAATTAAAGTACAAACTTCTACAAATCACTTCCTCTCAAAAATCATTTCCTGGTTAGTAATAATTGTATTCAGACTTTAGAGACATCAACAGTGTTTTTACCAAGACAAAACAAAGGTTGATGTTAATGAAAGTTTCATTTACATGTTCTCTGGAAGACATTAAGAGTGGTGAGCTCAAGTTTGTAGAAATACGTTGCTTTGGAAAACTATTCATACCCCTTGAACTGTTTGATATTTTGTAACATTATTGCCAGAAACTGCATTTTATATGGATTTTATGTGATAGTCAAAGTCATGGAAAATTGCCAAGCGAAAGGAAATGTTTTCTTACCAATAAAAAGGAAAAACTGTGGCTTAAATAATTTATAGAATTTTTTTCCCCCCCGCAATTACAACTGCAGATGCAGAGACTGATTTTTTTATCTACTCTTTTTTTTCTCCAACCAACAAAAATATAAAATAGATATATTTGTGAAAATCAACTTTTGCCACAGAATGAGGTCTAAACGTTGACTAGCATAATGTCTAATCCCGCTCTGGGAGCATGTCGAGGGTTGTTGTCTTGATAGAAGATGAACATCTGCATCAGGCTCGAATGTTTTGCAGCCTCCAACAGGTTTTCAGAAACTCTGAGCAGGTACTCAGCCACAGCTAAAGAAAAGGATTCCCACATAAGGATGCTGCTGCCACAGTAGGTCACTGTGGGGATGCAGTTTTCAGTGTGATCATTCATTTTCTGCCACATGTAGGTGGCTCCTCCAACGATCATCGTCTTCTTGTTCCATACAGCCCAGTTTTCTGGAAAACATTTCTAGTTGTCCTGTCTCTATAGCACCCTAGAATTATTCAGGTTTGGCTGAGTGCTTCTCTCGTTAAAGCCATTTGTTCATTAATGTTCTCCGATAAATTTCTGAAACCTTCACAGAACATCTGGATTCATAATGAGATGAACAACACAGGTGTTTAATTTACTATTATTTACTACTTAGATAGTTTCTTCAAGCAATTCAAGTTCAAGGGGTATGAATATGTTTTCTGCACGCTGCAATCAATTGTGGTTTCCTTATCTACAGTGCAGAGCAAGCTAAGACACTGAAACACAGTCATCATGTCGAGGCTGAAGAGCAGCATACAGCGCTGACTAAGTGGGATGCGTCAGTGGTACGTGTGCATGACAGCTTAAAATAAGTATGGTGAGAGGAATATTAATCTTAATCGATATGCAGCCTGGGAGCCAGGCAAGCTCAGGTTTCACTTCCTCTGGCTGGATGCATCTGGCCCTCCTCCTAATGAGCTCAGTCTGTGTGTGTATGCATGTGTGTGTGATGCAACTGCAGCCATTTTTTTTCCACATCGAGGAGGTTTAATACCAAAGCTCGATCTTATCAGATGAGATTAATGAAATCCCTGTCATTTGTTCATATTTTCAAATATTTCTCTGTTGTCGATGTGTGCTCAGAGGCAAGTGCTCTGAATTTGCTCGTAAAAAAAGATGTATGCATAGCTCTTGCTTCGGCTAAGAATTAGATGCAGCGTTTAAATAAACTGACTGCAGATCTGAGGAATTTTCTACCGATGTTTTTTGCGAGCTTGTAGCCACAGTCCTGAAGCTCCCAGGTCTTCCAGACAATAAATGGATCATCTAACCTCTCTGTGAGCTGTAAGAACTCTCCGAGAAGGATGAAGGGGCGGGAGTGAGGTGGAAATATGATAACGACACACTTGAAGCCAGACGCATTAACGTGAGAACAAAATCAAAAGAGTAAAAAAAAAAAAAAAAACAGAAAAAAAGAGGAAAGAAATCAAATGGCTGGGAAGCTTTTACGATGGCGTTTACACACACCTCATGTTCTCCATAGTGTCTTCTGGCATCGGGGCCACTGTCTGCACTGCTGGCAGATTCTTACTAGTTGCACCGTTAACGAACGATGACGAGGAGGAAGAGGATGAGGAGGCAGAGTCTGCGGCACCTGGGTTGTGGGGGGATTAGTGGGGGGGTGAGGCAAAGAGGTTAAGAGGAAGAGTGGTGAAAAATAAGACGACCATCCCAGATATGAAACATTTATATCACCAGTCAGAGGCAAATAAATTTAATTTGGATGTTATTTCTCCAGACAAGCTGCTGCACCTCTTCTGGTAATGGTTTGTGAAAATAGCTTTGCAATCAATATAAAGAATCCAGTGCAGGGAGCAACTCCTCCCCCTCCACCCAGTCTCTTCCATTATGGATGCATAATATAGCAGTGTATCTCTGACAGGCCGGCAGGGATGTGAATACTAATCTATTTCCCTACAATGGATCTGCTGAGTGTGATGCTGCATCTGTTTCTACAAGGAGCAAAAAAAAGTAAAAGTAAATAAGAGCAAAACGTGGAAGAGCGCTGTTGACAACCTGAGGGGAGTTTGCCTACTTGCATTAAATAGCTTGTGTTTTCTGTCTCTATTCTCAAACTGAACTCATCTGGTTTCTGTGACGCTGAAACTATTTCTAAAACAGAGTTGCTGATTCAGCTTCTTTCTATTCAGTGTTTTTTTTTCTTCCTCTGGCAGGCAAAGTGTAGAAGTAAAAGTACAAGGAGTTTTGAGAAAACACAATCAATTCAGACCTGACAGGCTGAGGAAGAACAAAAAAAAAAATAAAAATAAAATAAATAAATATATATATATATATATATATGGATATCATGCATCCATTAAATTCTGCCTGTCCTATAGTTATTTTCAACCTTTCTTTGAAGTCTCAGGGACCAATTCTGACTTTACTTTTCTAATGTTTAACAAACATTACAAAATATGAGGAACAAATGAGGAAATAGAGTCAGTTTTTACAATGGGGCTAATAGTGTGCAAGTGGAAACTGAAATAAATACAAAATTGCTTATAAATCAAAGCACATTCTCAATCTTTCTTTAATCTGATCACATTGTTGTATTTATAGATTAAACATAGCAGGAATTTTTAGTTATTGCATCTTGTAAAGATCTGATGTTTTCCATGTCCAACAAGCCAAAAACAGAAAAAATAAATAAATTGAAGTTCTTTACTTTCACATTAAACAATGACATGTGAACAATCTTATGTATCTTTTTCCCAGCCCCCTGGAGTCAAGCAGGTTGTGTTGCCACGGACCGAGTTTCTCTCCACATATCCAACATTTTGTCTCTCACCGGTAGTGTTGATCATGCTCTTGGGTGTTGCTGTCGCAGCGGCAAAAATGTTGGGTGTGCTGCCAGGAGTGGCTGATCCACTGGTGGTGGGTGTGCCCACCGTGTTGACAGACAGGCTGCCAGGTGGGGGCTTTTTCACTGGAACAACAACACTCCTGTGAAAAGATGAGACACAAACGATTAGGCAAAGTGGCACTTGAGATGTTCTAGCTGAGATTTGTTGTGAAATTGCGCCTTATAAATAAACTGAACTGATGTGAAACACTGACTCTGTAGTGCCTGGAGTGTTAAAATGAAGTGACAGGTGACTTTGTTCCCCACCGAGGTCACCATGGCATCTGATGTAGGTAGCATAGCAACAGGGAGAGCAGGTATCCAATACTTTGAAATCAATCAATAACTAAAATATTGTAAAATAAACAAAAGTTTATTTTGCAAATGTTTCTAAATATGAAGACTCTGAAAACTTTCCCTTTGTTTTTGTATAAAACAATTTTCTACAACACAGATCTGAACAACATTTTCAGGTTTGGGGTGTAAAATTGGAATATTGGAAAAAACACAGAATTAGTCAATAATAAACAAATAAATAAGCAAAAATATTTTAATGTTTATTAATAAATTTCTCCATTATATACTTGAAAGAAGAGAAGTTGAATATTAATAGGTCTTCATGGTTCACTGTCCACTTTTAAAGTTCATCTTAAAACCCATCTATTTTACTTGGCTTCTAACACCAGCGGGATCTACTTTTAAATTTTATGTTTTTGTTTTCTTTTAAACTGTAAGCTTTTTTATTATTCTGTTGTGTTTTAATGTACAGCACGTTGTATCAGCTGTGGTTGTTTTAAAATGTTTTATAAATAAAGTTGGTTTGGTTTGGTTGGATAAGCAATACTTTACAAAGATTTGGGCTTGCAACTTAGACTTCAAACATAAGAAAATATTGTAAAATATACTGCTCACAAAATTAAAGGGAACACTAAAATAATACTGTTGAAATGTATTCACCATTTTTATCTGTTTATTTTATGTAAATTCCAGGTGGAAAGAGCTTCATGTTTACCATGTCATTGATGTCATTGATGGTAAACATGAAGCCCTTTCCACCTACAATTTACATAAAATAAACAGATAGAAATGGTGAATACATTTCAACAGTATTATTTTAATGTTCCCTTTAATTTTGTGAGCAGTGTATATATAGCAAACAATAATTTACAGTGTCAGGTAAAGATCTGTAAAAACCTTGAAATAATCTAATCTTTTATAGCAGACTGTACAAAGTATTAACAGTGGAGATACCAATAATTGCAGCATTGGGGATTTTACATAACCAGTTATTTTAAAAAATGTATTTTTTTCCCTCATATTTAATAAATGTATTCAAGTAAGATGTTGGATTTTTCAAAAATCAAAAAAGAGAAAAAAATGGGATGTTACTTGTAATATTGTGTCTATATTTTATCCATTCACATATTTTTAGACTAAAACTTCTCAAGTAGTAGCAATGTTTAATCTTTAGTCACTTTTCAGAAAGACACAAATGCGAGTCTTATCTAAAGAAAACATGGACAAGAAGAAACTATCATCTAGCACTCTTTAAATAAAGTTAAAATCATGTTTTTAGATTTTTATGCATTTACTTGAGTTACAATAAAAAAAATAATGCTAAGTAAAACTTTTTTCACATACTAAACAAAACAGCTATACTATTAGAACATTGACTCTAATAATTGATATCTAATATCTTTCTCTGCAGATCCCGCCGTGAATATGGCTGACCTGTCGAAGGAGTGGAACTGCATGGGCAACATGGGATGCGTCTTCAGAGCGGGGTCCGGGTGGTAGGGCGTCGGCCCAGACTCCTGACCCAACTCCGTGCCATCAATGGGAGCCGCCACCAAGCTCTTCAGGATTTCCTACGTTTCAGGCAGAAAAGCAAATCTGGTGAATTGTGAATCGTTACATTCTGGTTTAAGTGTAAGTGTTTCACAGAGAAAAATGAATATACGACGAAGGAAGGTTTAAATTTTGAATGTCCGGCTGGAGAAATTCACAGGGTCATACACAGGGTTAGAGTGTATGCCTTATTCAGACTCAGATAAATTTCAGGCAGCATGTTTAATGCATCAATTGTAACTGCATAATTGATGCAAGCTAAAAAAATAACTAAACCATATCTAAAAATGCCTCACAGTAAATAGAGGTTATTTTCCTGGAATGTTGTTTTTGGTTTATGCTAAACATGCCTTGTATTGTGGCGTCCAGGTATTTTAATTTAAGATTCCTTCATCCAAAATCCAATATTCTAGAAGTCCTGGTTTTTTGTCTACATTGGTGCAAACTTTAACCATGTATTTATTTATTTATTTAATGTATTTCTTAGAGCTCACTAGAAATTAAAAGTTTCTAATTAAACTGATTTCATGTGAAATATGTCCAAACTCCAAACCTGTCCCACAGGTTTTTGTAGGGTGCCCTAATCTTTTAAGAAGCTCACCTTAACATTGATGCCTTTGTTTGTTTGGCTGATGCTAGAGATGGACGAAGGTGGCGCTTGGCTCGAGTTCGGAGTGGATCTGGGATTGTGGGGAGAATCCAGAAGGCTCTCCTGCGACCTCCGAACATCAGACGACAGACTGCACAGCAGATCTGTCCCTCCACCTCCCCCTCCACCGATGTCTCTGTCTCTGTCTGTCTCTCTCCCCACCAGGCCCAAGCCAAGCCCACCGAGGCCGACCTCGGAGCCGTTCAGGGACCCGGCCACGTGTCCTTCTTCTCCGATGCCGGAATCCGTGTGGGGGAGGCCTGCCAGAGGAGAGTCATCTATCGGGGTAGGGGTCTGCTTGTCGCGGTCAGAGAAGGTTGTGGATGGGTGCTCTGTTACGATGAGAGAGAGAGAGAAAGAGAGAGAGAGACAGACAGAAAGAAATAAAGAAAGACATAAAGAAAGAAAGACAAAAAGAAAGACAAAGAAAGACATGGAGACATAAAGAAAGAAAGTAAGGCATAAAGAAGGAAAGACAAAAAGAAAGACATAAAGACGGAAAGAAAGACATAAAGAAAGAAAGACAAAAAGACAGAAAGAAAGACATGAAGAAAGACATAAAGAAAGACATAAAGAAAGACAGTAAGAAAGAAAGAAAGACAGAAAGAAAGAAAGTCAGAAAGAAAGAAAGCCAGAAAGAAAGAAAGAGAGAAAGAAATTTTATTTTGTTTATTTAACATGTACTTATATATATATATATGTATATATATATATAGATATATGGCCAAATATAAGCATTGTTTAAATTCAGATACCAAAAGAAATCTAAGGATACAGGGTTATTTCTTTTTTTGTGTCAATTTCCTCAATTTCCTCTCTTCTGTTTTAATTGAAATTTTTATCTCCGTTAAACTATTGTTGCTTTGCTGCAATCTGTATTTTCTCCACTCCAGGATAAAAATGATAGGTCATTGACAAGTTTCTGTGTGATATAAATGATCCTGAACCAGAGGAAAAAGGAAAAAAACCATCACCTGTACTGGTTGGGGAGTTTATCTCATGCCGGATGCTTCTCCCCGACAAGCTGGTGGACCGGCCGATCTCCCTCTGCGGTTCCAGAATATCTCGGTACTTTGACACCATGAGAACTGAGATGAAGTATACGACTGCCAGTGCCAAAAACTGAGCCTGCTTACTGTCATCCTGCAATAAAACAACACAAACATAAAAAAAAACATTATATTGCAAGCACAGTGGGATATGTTTCCTTAGTGTTGCAACACAAATAAATTCACCAACAGGCATTCTCACCACATCTCTGAAGACTACAGCTCGAAGACGATTGATGTCCACATCCTGAAGGAGTCTGTCTGGATCCTGCTACAAATATGAAATTGTTGAGTTATTGGATGTTAGTGTGCTAGCTTTTAAAGTGCGATAGGATGTGAATGTCATGAATGTGTGTTTGGTACCTTGCTGGCAGTGGAGGCACTGTGGAGGCTGTCCTGCGACTTGCTGCTAGTTAATGAAGACTTGCAACTTCGATCTCTTTGTCTTTGTCTGCACTCCAGGCAGTTTCTGACGGCCACGCAACACACTGAAGGGAACATGGAGAAAACATGAATTTTCAGAATCAGTGAGGTGTTTAAGGTGAAGTCTGAAAAAGCACAAAGAAATCAGAAGCTATCTAAAGAGAAATAGTTTTCTCCATGTCTGCAAGAGAGCAAGATGTAAAGCAGATAACAGAAAGGTTGAAAGTATTTCAGGAAAGTTGCTCTGTTTTTAGCTTTTGAACACCTCTGTTTGCTATATAATGTAATGGATTTGGAAATGTTGGTAGCTTCTTTAGAGATCTCAGAGTAATGGAAAGGATCCACATTCTCTAGGAAGCCATTTCAGATGCGTTAACTGTATTAGTATAACATGTTAAATGTAGTTTTAAATCTGAACTATGTCAACTTTTGATCTAAAATATTAGCAAAATCTGATTTTACAGTGACTGCTTGCTCTCATGGGATGATGTTGACTCTAATACTAATATAAATAAGACAGGAACAACACAGGGAGGTCAATACTATTTTGAATATTGTTCTTATGTCATGATCATATCCTACTTGAAGAAACACTAGAATCAGTAAAAATCAGTATTAGAAGCTTAAAGCTACAGAAAAAACTTTTCACCTAATAAAGTCATGTTTAATGAGCCTTTTCCAGGCTCCAAAATAAGATTAAAAGCAGAAATGCACTGCTCTGAATTTTGAGACCAATTTACAATCTATTTTTCCTGTATAGCTTTGACCTTGCAATGCCCATTTGCATCGATTTCTCTTTAAGAACTAAAGCATAAGTACATAATCCAACTTTTTTTTTCTTGCCTTCCTGCCATCAACCCCTTTTACTTATAGATACAAGGAGGAGAGGCAACATCATACTGTGTGTGTGTGTGTGGGAGAGGCGTCACTGTAAAACAGGCCTTTACTACTTTAAAGCAAGTAATTTGCAGTTTACATTTTAACACCTTTAAATCTGAACTATTTAGCCCACCATACATTACTGAACCTTCAGCTTCTGTGGGTTTTCGTATTTGAATATATATCTTTACGCTAACTCTGAGCTTTCCAGCAGGTTGCCAACATTTCCCAATCCAGTACATTCAGAGGAACTTTGTTTTACTCTGTTCAGCCTTCTTGTCACCTGCTCAGGTCTCACCCCATCTTGCTCTTTTCACAGTGGGAAGCCACCACAAACTTGTGTCGACACGTTTTAAATAAATCCTCATAAATCCGTGCTTTCTTTGGCTTTATTTATTAAACACCTCAATGATTCTGAAACTAGCTAAGACTTTTTCTACATGCTAAAGTGTTGTACTACTTCCACATGAGAGTGTGCTCACATACAGTAAGTAAATAATCACAAAAAGTTGACAAAGCTGAAAATCAACACAATTTAGTCGTTTAATTTTTTTTCTGCATTTCTTATAAAAATGTTGTTGCTTTAGTTTCAAAGTTAACTTATAAAACTGGAAATATTTACAGCACTACTGATCCTAAACATGACTAACTAAGCAAGCCATAAAGCTGTAACGATGACGTCTACAGCCATAACCATGAGTGCAGGGGGTTTGATTCTGATCAATACTGAATATGTCAGAGCAGCACACACCGAGGCGGAGACACTGCCTCATTAGCCCTCCAGACGACATGTTCTTCTCTGCTTCGATCTCACTGAAGTTCAGCGAGCTGGCAAACACCAGAACGTCCACCATGGCCATCAGGCGAGACAGAAAAGTGACCGCCGTCTCTGAAGACATGCCCTGTGTCGCCTCTATGTTCTCCAGCTCCGTCTGGATTGGGAAGAGGAAACAAAAACCAACACATTGGAGGGTCAATAATAGTGAATATCACGGCTGTAAGCACAGTGAGAAGGAAGCTCTCTCTGCAGATAAGGAGAGACGGTGAAATCATCTTTTTTTTCTTCCTTTTTGTAAAGAATTCGCCTTTGGGAAAGCTGGGCCTTGGATCAGCATGACTAAATCAGTCATGGCTGTTTGTAACAACAAACAGGAAGAGCAGCCTTCAGGGTCATGCTGAGAAATCAAGGTGATGAAATCTGCCAACATGAAGTGCTCTCCACAATACACAGGAAATGCAGCCTGGTGACACACAGGTGATGGTAACAATAGCTTTGTGACAGTAGCAGTGTGGTTGTAGTCAACATTGTCACTTGAATTGACCTTGTTTAGGGACCTCTAAGCTGGTTCTGTTTTAATCCCAAAGCAGTTGCACCGTGATATACAGATACCTATAACCTAATGACAGCACCAAGCGTTTGCTTTGCGTGTTTCACTGCTTCTGTAAGTAGAGAGCGCCAATCTGTGGGGAGTCAACAAAGTGCACACATCTGGAGGCTCATCAGAGCCCAGACAGTTGGGGAGTAACAGTGACACAGAGTGAGGACAGAAGTGCTTTGGTTGGTGCTCTTAGTTCTTCTGGTGATGATGAGAGTCTCAGGCTCGGTACGCACCTCTCCCCCTGCGCCTCCTCCCCCAGGAATGGGGGTCACCTCCTCTCCCTTCGACCCCCTCTGGGGTCCGGCTCCTCCTGCCTTCTTTGGTGTTGATACAAACGGGACATTCTTAGCAAAGGCAAGTCTCGGGGACGGTCTAAAACACTCTTGTTCTCTCTCTTATAGAAAAGACACTCTAGTCCGGGTCAGAAGTTTACATACACATCATAAGCATTATGGTCATATTAGGCTTAAACTTTTAATAACTAATTTTAACCATTTTGTCAAAGTTCCAGCTGATTTTGAAAATAAAACTGGTTTTGAACCAAAAATTATTACATTATTTCAGATATTCACAATAAATAGCAAGTTTACTAAAGTACTTTGATGTGTGTTTGGGTTCATTTTCTACTTAAACACTGAGATGTGTCTACGTTTCAACCGTCTACTTGATTTATCTTTGTTAAGGCAGAGGACCTAAAGGTTTTTGAAGCTTTATGTAAAATTTAGATTCTACGTCGCATAGGAAAAACCCACAATGCAGTCAAACTTGTGCACTCAATTCACACAAAAAAAATCTACATGCTAAAGAGTTGTATTATAATCCAACCCCAGAAGAATAGCTTTTCAAGTACACAATTAAAAGTCTAAAATTAATATGACAATCGTTTCAATGATGTGTTTCTAAATGTCTGGCCAGAAGAATTTTTCTAATTTGTTTAGGAAAAACCCCCAAATGTATTTATTCCTAAATATTGTGTTTCCCCTTTTTTCATTTCATAATCAAAAAGTGTTTTAAAAAAAAAAACGTAAAGTCTGACCGCAACAAATAATCTAAATTGGAGATTTGATTAGCAGCGCAGAAGCACAGCAGAATAAAACACCACGGATGTCTGACACACATGGGTTAGTGTTGCTCACAATGATAATAAAACTAGAACAGAAAAATGAACAGAGTAGAAAAAGAGGAAGAAACTGTAACTTACAGTGTTGGCACTACTCTTAGAACTCTGCGCATGCAAAACAGACAAAAACACAGACGAAGAAAGACAAGAAAATACACAAAATACACGCAACACAGAGAGGAAACGAAAGATTAAAATATATAGATGACAGAAAGGAAAAGTTATTTAAATTATAAATCAAATCGTTAATTCAAAGCATTAGAGCAAAGTTGAAATAAAGATCAAAACAGCGTGTTAGATCAAATATTAAATGCATAAGTTACTAATGAGAAGAATCCATGTTTTTGAAGAGTTAAAATTTTCCATAAATGCACATATTGTTAAACCAAACAGGATGTTTTACCAATACATTTAAACATACATAATTCTTGCTTTTGAAGTGTTTTATTGCTTATAAACAAACATGGACATATCGAACCGAGGGAAAAGACACGTTTTATTTTTTTTTCACAAATTCAATGTACATTTAAGAGCTACAATTCTCAGTTCTACCACATGGGGGCAGAGAAGAGCCACTTACGGAGGGGGAGGTGGCGGCCGACAGGAGAGGGAGGATGCCTCCACAGGCAATGATGATGTTGTCCACCATCTGAGAAATGAGGTGGATGGTGTTGTGGACGAAGATGATGTTTTCATTGCTGTTCACGAAATCCATCACTGACTTGGTGGAATGGCTGAAATAAAAAAAAAAGGAGAATAAGGGCAGGAGAGTTAACTTGATGACACAACCGGGGAAAACATGCAGCTGACCTAATTTTATGCAGCAGGCACTCGCAGCTCACGTGGCCCCACTCACCTCCTCCACACGTGAACGTCCGTCTCCAGCGCAAACAGCAGGTCGGTGAGCAGCCGCTGGTGCATCGGGGACCATTTGAATTCTGGGATCCGGAACATGGTGGTGCGTGGGCCGGGGCTGAACTGACGCCGCTGCTCTTCCGTCATGGGCATTCCCCGGAAGCCCAGGTCGACACGCAGGTCCCGCTCCAGCTGGGCTGCGGTGCGGCCGTGCAGGGCCTGCAAGGTAGAGGACGACTGAAAGGTTAACACTGCGTTTGTCCTTTAGGTTAGCGAATGAAAACAGTCACGATTGCAGTTCATGTAAAGAATCAAGGCTAAACAAGGGAGTTTCTGCAGTTATTTCGTAACATGAGTTTCATTTTCCAAGTTCAGGTCAGTCAAATGGAGCGGAAAAGGGAAGCTGGTTTGTAAAAACTGGCTCAATTCCTTTTCAAATGTCCAAACATAAACAGTTTTTGGGCAACTTAAAACTTCATTAACTAATCAATTGTATTTGACCCAGATTATTAGCCTCAGATGAGAAAAGAGTCTAGCTGCTGCTGTCTATATAAAATTCTGACAATGTGTAGATTAGTGAAAATCCACAATTAACTGAAACGTGTGCACACAATTCAACTTTTTTTTATTTATTTTATTTGTTTAAATAT
>CAEGAF010168053.1:0-53074 GCA_903067075.1 Micropoecilia bifurca | reverse complement strand
AAAAAACTGTTACAAAACATGCCCCCGTCCCTCCCCAACACCCCCCCCCCCCCCACCGCCTTCCCCACCCCCCCCCCCCCCCCCCCCCCCCCCGTCCTCCCCTGCCTGAGCCCCCCACCCCTCTATTATGGAGTGAGAAAGTAAGCATGGGGAAGGAGCTGGGGAGGGAGGAAGCAGTTGGAGCCAGCTGCAGGTGGTCTCCAGATGTAGCGGCTCTGGGGACAAGGCCACTCCAGCTACGTTAAGGCCAACTCCGAGCGCCCTCCTCTTTTCCCCCCCCTTTTCCTTCCATCGCTCCTCCTCTTCTTGCAGTGACAGGAGCCATCTGGCCTGGCAGCGAGAGAGAGAGAAGCACAAAGTCCCACCCTCTTCAGAGTGGCCCCTGGATGCCACTCAAGAGTGCGCGAGTAAATAAAATGCATGCGCGCACACAAATGCATGCAACACCCCCCTATTTCCCCCTCCATTCCCTCTTGAAAAGCTGTCACATGGCTATTAACCCGTCCAAGCTGCAGCCCAGCTGTGCTCCATTACGATAAAAACTCCGGGGTCAGGGGGGGGTCCTGTCGGCTAGGAGTCAGCCCCTCAGATATTTTGCGGTGTCTACTTACAGCCTTTTAAAGCTCGATTTGCTAAAGAGTTGCAGGCGTTTTTATCACCATAAACTCCCGCCCACCTGCTCATCCGCCTCCCTCCACCGTGCCAGATGTTTCACACTTCCCCAAAGGTCCTACGATACCCAGAAACCCATTGTAGCCTGCAGAAGGGTGCATTTTGTGAACACCGCGCCCGGCACCTGATGCTGTCCAGGTATGACATCAGCACCGGAGACGCGGTGGAGCTTAAAACATGGTAACCTGGAGGTAACATGATGTTCCTAAACAAATGAGTCCCACCAGGGTTTACAGGAAGACAAAGAGATTGACTTGCCTTTTTTTTGTTGTTTTTTTTCTTTTTCACAGAGAAAATCAAATTGCTTTCTCCAATTGTCAGTCATTAAGTCTTGGTTAAAAATAGGTTTTGGAAAAAGGTTGGCCACTTAAAGCCCCTTACCGCTTCCTGCAGGAACATTTAGTCTTTGTTCAGCCTGGGAATACTCTTAAAAGGATTCCTGGGTAATTGTCTGTGCCGAGGTAGGAACTGGTATTGAAGGAAAATGGACTGTAATGACCGACAGGAAGCACGGTAGTAACATAATGGCATATGGGAGCCACGCAGGGTCAGGTCTGTGTGGTTCTCCGAGGTATTAATGAATAATAAAACATTAAGTCCTCCTGGGCAACATGCAAAGCAGAAAACAATGTACTGGCACCTTGAGTAGTTTTTGGTTTTATTTCATTTAATGTTTCTGTTCCGCTTGACGGCTATTTCTCTTTGCTACTCTTCAAACGTGAAAAGACTTGAAAACACGCAGTTCATGGAAGAGGAGTATGTTTAGTCTGTTTGTAGTGCTGGTTGGGTATTGATAACTACTTAGTTCACTTTATCTCTAGTTTGTTTGCCAACAAAGTCTGGTTCATTTGACGAGGTGTGAATGCGCAATCGGACTCTGATGTGGAGCGAAAAAACGAAGTCCGGTCCACCTAAAAATCTTGGTCTCAGTTCGAGGTTTGAATAGATATGTAAAGCGGACAGCAGACCACTCCAAATGCTGGGCATTCTGGGTAAATAGAACCAAAGCAAATAAGTGAGAACAGCGCTAGTGGGAGAAATGGCTTGTGGTCTTTTATCAACAACCATCCTTTTTCTACATGTTTGTTTTAAGAAATAACTGCAACATTAGTTGCTGTTTTTTTCTTTGTTCTTTCATAGCAATTAGACATACACATTAGTAAAGGGATGAACCAGTGGCCAGTCATGAACTAGTGATCTGTGCCACGAGGAAATAAGTTTTAGCCCATCTGGGAACCAGTATCCAGTTTGCTCATTAAAAAAATAAAAATAAATAAAGACACCGATGCAAGTTAATACCGGACAAATAACGATTCACATGAGAGCATAATGTCTCCAGCATTTAGAAAAAGAGAATAAAGTCACAGCAGAGAGGCCACTAACACTTAAGAGACTTTTCCTGCTAATCCTCTCTGCCTTTTCTAAAGCGTTCTCGCATGGGAGATGTTCTGAGAGGCTCCGCTGTGTTTGCTGGCAGCTGAGCTGAATGAACAAGAACCGGTAGCATTGATTTACAGCATGAGCCACAGATCAAACCACAGGGCAAGAGACCAGGCTGGAGTACAATGGGAAATGAATGACAACTGGTCGATGAGGATGGCCACAAACAACCAAAAGCTCGCTTGTTCCAGGAAGAGAGGTGGTGCAGCACTTCAAGAAAAGAAGAAAGATCCTCAGAGAGAAAAATATCCACCGTTTCACCTTTTATTCCCAACCTATTTATTTTCCTCCGTTTTCCTCCTCACCTCTCTCTTTCTCAACCCTTTCTCACCTTGCTGGCCATGGACCATGAAAAAGTAAATATGTGCACAAGGTAAAGCAATTGGTTAACCTTTGAAATATCCTTCCAATGAGATCGGCTGCTCTTTACGCGATTCAGCTGGAGGTAAAAAAGTTTAAAAAAAAAAAGAAAGAAAGGAAGAGAGAAAAAGAAAAAAAAGCACACACACAATGTTGGCCACCACTTCAGAAAAGATATTCAATATCCATGAGCTTTTTCATTTCGCACTGATGAATAATTCAGGGTGACCTGCCCACTGCTGAGCGAGGGAGGTGGGAGGGGGATGGAGATCACACACACACGCGCACACACACACACATAAAAAATAGAAAAAGAAGGAGGAGGTGTGCAGAGGTAGTTGTCTGTTTAAGTGGATGCAGCTGTTGCTGTTCAGCGAGCACAAAACCGATCTCCTCCGCGGCTGCTGTGGAGAGAGGTGCAACCTGCAGCACGATCGACGGCGGATAATTGGGAAGATTGGATGAAAGGGAAGCCATTTTTTTTCTAGAATGCTCAACAAACACAAATTGCCGCTGACATGTAAACAAAAAAACAGAGAGAGGCGGACGGAAGAGAAACAAACTTGACAAAGCGTCCTATTGGCATCTTGAAAATGAGGCTTATCGTTTATTAAGGAAACAATAAAAACATTCCGTAACTGTCGATTTTTATCTGTAAAAAGCAAAATTCATCTTTCTGGACTACGAGTGACGTGTATGGGGGAATTAACACTTCACAGTAAAACATGACGACGGAAGCATCTTGATCAGAACCCTTCAGCTGGACAGGAGCTTAAAAACAAACAGACTGATGTACAATCAAACGACGAAGATCAAAGTCTGACCCAATCAAAGTCCAGAGTTAAATCTAGTTGAGAATCAGTTGCAAAACTTGAAAGTTAATTATCAGTACATGCGCTATTTAAATTCTGACTGAGCATGGGGTATCTTTTATAGGAGCTTGGGCCAAGTTCATGTGAAAAGTTGGTGAAGACTTGAAGCTGTCATTTGCTGTGAAAGGAGGATCCACTTCACAGTTATACACCACTGTTCCTATGTAACATGAAATCCAAAGAAATACAGTGAGGTTTGTGGTCGTATCATGATCAGCGTTACAAATACTTCAGGGAAGAACTTTACGTAGAATCGCTGCATCATACTTAAAAAAATACCACGAAGTCACAAAGGAGTTAAATTTTAATCTTCATGGTTCTCCTCTGATGCATTTACAGAACAACTGGAGTCACACACAGACTAATTACTCACCACTGTACTGTTTACTAATTAGGTAATTGGGTCGAATAGATTTTTTTAAGGGCATCAGAATAAAGGTGGCTGAAAAGAAACCCTGCCACATTTCAGGGATTTTATGGGAAAATAAGAAAAGCACTGCAAAGCGACAATAATTTAATATAAGTGTATTAAAACAGAAAAGACAAAAAAATGAAGTTGCAATCATTTGCTGTTTACAATTACTATAGAGGGTTGTTAAATTATTATTATATTACTTTGGGTTAAACATTACAGTTGTATTTAGACTAGTTCCGTTCTAAATACTTATTTGTATTGACTTCAGCAAAAAAATTTCCTGAACTTTCTACTTTTGACTGAGCGACTTGCAGCCCTCAACTCTTTCATGATGATAAGGTGCTACTTTAAAGCCAAATTAGCACAGCTTTCAAAGACTGAAGTGATTAAGCCGCCGCTTTTAAAGGTTCTCTACTTAAGTGCTATCAGTTGACATCTCCGATTTAGTGTTATGTATAAATGGATTTACACTAACTAGAGTTTGAGCAAAAACAAAGTTCATAATCTTAGCGCTTTTTTCACCAGCATTAAATACAGTTTCACAGTAGATTCAACCCAGTGTGGAGAAAACCTTGACCTTATAGGCGCTTTTTCAGATCAGGAGCAACACCTCTGATCCTGTGCAAAGGTCACATGTTACCGCTGCACACACAAACACAAATTCACACTCAAAACACTCGAACTGCCAAGGAGAGGGGAGACCAGCTGTTCCTCATTCGCTTGAAAGCTCCATTCTCTCCAGAACCCATTAATCCCTTGTTGAGCGCGAGCGATGGTTTGGAAATATCAAGACAAGAAACAGGGAGTTCGGGGGAGGAGGGGAAGGCGGCGAGTGGACGGACCCCTTGACGACACTTTTCTTTCGCTCGGTTCGTATAAAAAAGTGCAGCAGCAGGGAAATGGATTTTTTTCCTGGTTGAACTTCCCCTCTGGACACAAACTTAGTTTCAAGAGGAGATGGTCAAGCAGATAGCACAAAAAACTTCATGTAACATTTAGCGGGTTCTCAGGAAACTCAAGACGCAGAAAAAGGAGGGCTGGAGACTGAGACGAGAGAGAAAATATAGAGGTTAACAGCGGCCGTTTAACAGTTTGATCTCTGCAGAGCATATGGTGCATAAAGAAATGTGAGAAAGTTGTGAGATTTGGATGTTTGTAGCATTTACATTTAAAAAATTGTTTAATTCCTCTAGATCAGAGTAATAAAACTTATTCTGATAATAATAAGTAATGTAACTGTATTTAAACAGTTACATTGCTGCTAAGAAAATATTTGGACCCTTACAGATATTTTACTGCTTTTTCTTTTGTTTCTCTCCAAGCTAAAACGTGACAAAACATGCACCGTCAAGAAAAAACTTTTTCTCGCCAAAATCCAAGAGGCTGCACATTAAAACAGAAAGGATTTCAGAATGACAGCGTGAAGCCTCAGTGGTACAAGATGTACACTTATTCCCCTTTAAGATGGGTTTGTGCACAAAAAAACAAAACACTCAGACACCTTAAAGCAGTTTAGCAGAGGACAAATGAAAGCACATTAGGTATGGATCCCAATTCAGCCCCCCGACAGGATACATGTGCTGGGAGATTACATAACTGTCGGCTGCAACATCGGAAGTCTCCAATCAGAAAAAAGTGATTTGCAGCTTTTTGTGTCACAAAATGGAACCTAAAGCAAGACAGAAAGAAGAGCTCCAGGTGAAGCGACACGTCCAATAATACCTGCCCACAAACACAGCGTCCCTATGACGCCTCCTAATTCTCCTGCCCAGAAAAGCCCATCTAAAGATGCTCCACAGATTATCCCCACAGGGAAATCCACGTGCAAAGCATTTACCTTTACCTAATCTACTAGGCACACACACACACACACACACACACGCATGGTTCTACAAGCCAATCACGTCTCTTCTGAAGGGGGGCCGGGGTTGTTTCACGTGACACTCAAGCCAGGGTTTACTCACCTGTGCCGCTCTGTGGGAGGCCACTGACGGACACCTCTATGGCCAATCTGAGGGCTGCAAGGCGCTCTCCCTGCTTCAGATGTAAGGGAACTGTTGCATCTAAGCTAGACTCCACCGTTTAAAGCCACAATTAGCTCTGCTTACGGCTTTAGCCGACCAATACAGTCTCAAGCGGAGAACAGAGAACAAACGTGGGCCCTCCCACCTGAAGTCTGCTTTAAGAGTAAGAATCGGTTTAAGAAATAATAATCAAAAGGATTTGTAGTTTGATCTAAGGTAATTAAATGAAAAAGTGTATTTTCAAAAAAGCAGGCGCATCCAAACTAAAATAAGACTGAAAAGCATGTTCTATCTGTCCAATGAACCACAGAAGTACCAGCCGCAGTATGCATGTAAAAACCTTCATTCCTAAAAACTAGACAGATAGGCTTTGAATTCTTAAAATACTTTGCCATTTTACATGATTTGTATGTTTAAATAACAAATGACAGACAGAAAAAGAGCTAAGGTATATCACAACAGCGGAAGCTATAAAAACCTGTCAACCTTGTATTTGAACATGAACGCTACAGTAACGCAAAACCAACTCCTGTGACTCATGGACCTTTATGAAGCTCCCTTCTGCACAAGAAAATACCTTAAAAACCACAACGGACATAATCGGAAAGGTGAGAAGATAGTGATGTAAAGTCTATTCAAGAACTGCCACCTGCAAAGGCATGCAAGACATGGAAGTAATCTCTGTGTTAAGCCACTGATGAACCAGAGACGATGTCAGAAGCGTCTTACCTAGATGGCTCAAAGTCCTCTTTTCATCTGGAAATACAGAGCCATTTAATCTGCTCGCTTGGTCCATTGTGTTTTATCAAAGTGGCTGTCCACCAGAAAATTATAGAAAACCTAATGCCTCTGTTTGCTAACAAGCTTTTTGGAGATGCTGATTTTATGTTCTAGTAGGACCTGGCCAATCGACAAAAGTTCAAATACCTGTTTGAACGAACGTGGTATCACTTTGTTTTATAGGTCAACAGATTCACCTGATCTTAGCAGAATGATGTCAACATTAAGATGACAGACCGAACCATACAGACGAGCTGTTATTAAAGCAACCTAACCTTCATTTCCCTCAGATGAGCCACAAGTTTATTGTCTCCATTCCAAACTGTGATGATACAGCAAATCAGAAAAAAGAAGCACAAACTAAGTATCAAGGGCGTATACCACGCAGTGCAGGGACTGTGGACAACATGTTTGCATTAATTTAACTTTTTTTCACGTTTCTTGAAGATCATAACCCATCGTTTGTAATAGAAGAGGCTCTTTGCAGATGTGATAAAGCCTTCGCACAAAAATGCAAAGTAATACATACATGCAGCACAACAGGAAGAAGGGGGGAGGTGAGTAAAAAAAGTTTCATTAAGCGCCCTGCAGTGTCTCATTATTTCCACACTATATTCATCCCTGAATGCAAAAAAGGTTACAATTGAAAAAAAGCAAGTGCTAAACCGCATGCTGCTCCCCACATTTCCTCTTTTCTTAAATGTAAAGATTATCCATCTCTGATTAGCACAGAAAACCTAAGTTGCCTGGCAACGCACAATTAAGAAATATGTTTTCCGATCAGTGGCAAGAGCGACCTCTTATCAGATGAAGTTGGAGCAGCAACAAATGTTGCAGTCACATGCAAATGACGCCAGCTGCGATAAGAGTGCTGTGGGTAGTGGTGACCCCTGACAGAAGAGGATGTTTTCCACCAAGCTCGAAAAAGCTTCTCCCTCCCCCATCTTCTGGATCTGCTTTTTATTTCTTTGACAACACATGAAGGGAGGCCACTTCATAAAAGTCTGTATCAAGTGCAGCAGAGCACAGAGCCATTAGGAGGGGAGTAAGATTAGGTGTTACACAGCTAAAAACAAAGTTACCAGCTCCCATTAGAAGAGGTTTGCTTGTTAAACTTGAAATTTAGGTGTTTAGGGATAAAAAGTAATACAAAAAAGTATCCCACATGATGGTTTAAAATAAAAACTAGCTGTGTGTAAAATTCAGCTTCACAACATTACTACAAGATTTTTTGAGAAAACTTCTGCAGAGCATAAAATAAATACTTTCATAACTATTTGTGCGCAAGACCATTTGTATGACCTTCAAAGATGCTACACGGCTGCAGTATTAAATTTCACTACGGCTATAAAACCATTTGACAGAATTTCTAAGTGCCGGTCATAACTGCTATTTATTGGCGATGATTTTAAATGTCACATCAAGATTAAGATGAAGACAATCGATGACTATAATAACCAGTCGACATTAAAATATTTATTAAAGAGATTGTTTTTTGTAAATTAATCCTTTTAAATTAAATTTCTCCCTGAAGGTTAAGCTGCTGGGCTGCTTTAGGCTCCAGGAGGACAAACTGACCACTTTGCCTGTACCTTCCTGTAGGAGGACATTGTTTGAGACAAATATTAATCTCTCTCTTACTCCTGCTTTTTTCTTAGAAAGCACTTCTACATCAGCTCTCCTCAGCTCAGTTTGAGGAAGCATGTAACAAGCGATTGTCTACAGTTGTTACATAAATGAATTATGCAAGTCAATGACGTGATAAAATCTCGGTTCCCTTCAAAACTAGTTTGAACAATAATTTGAACATAATGCACAGATTGTTGGCTACGATCAATTTAACTGAAATGTTGTATTTTTTTGTAAAGTGAATTAGCCCTCTGTAGTTAACTGAATTGGATTGACTTTCTCCAAGTTGATGTGTGAGAACTGACATTTTCTCCAATCGTTGGTCAGTTCCATCTAAAATCTACAATTTCAAAACTACTACAGTGGACAAAGGGTGAATAAAGATTTTTACAGTTTTTAAAGACTGAACAGCTCTAACGTACCGGGGTACTTTAAGTTAGGCAACAATAAATATGTGCTTGCAAGCTAACCACGGCAGCACAGGCATCTTGCCAGAGGAGCAGTTGATGACACCTAGGGGTTAATGATGAAAGATAAAACTGGCCTAAGTGCTTTTTTAAGGTGCTGAATGCACTCTAGGCATACATGACACATCTGTCTCCTACATTTTTCTTTGCAAAGGGGTTTAATGGAAATGTTTAGATCAGTGTTTTGTTAATTTACTATTTTTCTATATGTGGTGCTGAGCAGAATGAGTGCAATCTAAACTCATCCCCTTCTAATTACATTTAATGTAGATATTAATACAGGGTATTTTAAACACCATGCTGCGCTACAATTTGATTAAGCCAAGGCCATAATTTCAAAAGTTTAATTAAGAACATCCACTGCCGGATTGTTGGATGGCACACAATAAGAAACTGTGCATGCACACAATTCACTGTTACCAATTAACAGAGAAGGTTTGGACTGGGGAAGAAGTCTGGAGTGCCCACAGAAACCGCCTGTGTGCACAGGGAGAGCATGGGCACTACAAGCAGGAAGACCCCAGGCTGGGATTCTGCATCAGGACCTTCCTGCTGCAACGCAACAGTCATACCAAATGTAAAAGTACATAGAAACTAACTTTCCTTTTCTTGGAGGAATGCAGGCTGTTTTGATTAAGCAGGAAAATAGCTTAGATTATTTGAGAAAACAGTTTAGGTGAAAAGAAGAATTGATGACTTGAGACAAATTGAGAAATAAAAAACACAGAAAAAATACTTGATATATTGATTTGAAAAGAACAAAACTAGCTGCCAATGGTAACACTAAAAAGTCATTTAGAGAAAACAGAATAAGGCATATTTTTTATTAAACAGCGGTTTAAATTCAATTTTGAAAGAGGCAGAGAGAAAGGAAATGTCTTTTAGTTGTGTTGCACTACAGAAACACAGCTAAAGCTACAAAAACCAGTTGCCTATTATAGTCTACAAAACATACATCCAATTAGTGTAATTGGATTTTTAACTGTTAAGCTCCAGATTAGGTGAGAGTACGACGTAAATTGAATGACAGCAACGTCTCTTACATACTAAAAACAAGCGGTGTATTTAAAAAAAAACACTATCTCAAAAGGCAAAGTACATTTGAAGGATGGCTGATGAACGCTACCTCATATATTTATGTATTTTGAGAGCACTCTACAACAAAGTGGGCATATCATTTAAAATTTCACCGCTACCCTGCAAAACAACCACGAAAGCACAGAAAATTTGACCACCAACTTAATTAAAAACAAGCATCCTAAAAAAAACTGAGTGGTGCTTGTTTGAAATGTTTCAAGTTGGTGATGAGACACAATCCCCTCTGGCAAATGACACAACTCTGGTGCAATACATGTATAAATAGTTGCATAATTTGGAGAGAGAAACCTCTCAGAGCAAAGCAGCTTAACTTGTCAGAGTCATCTTACATGCTGCTCCTCCAAAAAACAATGTCAGTGTGATTTCAATTTTGCATACCACAAATTTATCCTGAGAGTAGAATCACAGGGTGGAAATGGTCGTTATCAACAAACAATATGGATTTAGATATTAAAGCTTGGCATTTTAGAAAATAAGTAACAAAAAAGTGAGGTTTCACATTACTTGTATCGGGTGCGGTGGCCATGGTTGAGACTATAACAGGCGGACCGGTGCGACGTCCAACCAGCTTGTTGTTGGTGGTGGTTTGCCCTTGGAGAGTGGTGTTGGAGGTAGAAGGAACGATGGTGCTCTCAGGAGCAGCACTGATCCCTTTCCGGAGAAGCTGTGGGCTGTGGAGGGGGCTCGCTGCTGCAACGGGGGAAGCCGGGGGAAGGTTTGGGGCTCGCTTCATCAGCTCCATGGGGGAATAGGAGCCAGAGAAGGTTTTGGGCGCCGTTCCGGGAGTGCCAGGGGCCGGTGGGGGTTGCTGTCCAAGCGCAGACATGGCAAGACCGGTGTGGGGATTGTACATAGAGAGAGGTCTTCCCTGAGGCACTACATTGTTGTATCCTCCAGGGCTAACTGGGAAAGCTCCAGTTGCCAATGGCCTTGCCCCGGGGTAGGTGGTGGTCTCGAGGAGATGCTGAGAAGGAGCACTGCTTGGCCTCCGGCCGAGAAACTCCCCCATTCTCGGAGATACGGTCTGAATAGTGGTTGAGGGTTGCTGCATCAGACTGGTGTCCATCGTCAGCCCCTGTGGCTGCATGTAGAGGTCATTGCGATGGCTAAAGCTGTTAGACCGGGTACGTGTCGGAGCGCCACCTGTTTTACATCCCATCACCAGGCGGGACAAAACACGAGCTTGGGCCAAGTTTGGGGCCACAGACCGAATATCGTGATCCTCCATCATCGTCAGCGTGGCCGTGGAATCGAAGCCGTGTTGCAGCAGCAGAGTGATGGTGCTCTCAGCCAAGCCTTCGGCTCTCAGAAAAGCCAAAAACGTAGGGTCTACCATCCTCTTGGGGTCTGCAGAGCTGGGATGGACTGGAGGCAGGCTGGAAGGCATTCCAGCTGTGGCGGCCACCATGACTGAGGCAGGGTCATAGTTAGGGTCATAGGGCAGCCTCTGGGAGGCCACAGCTCCATAGGCCCGTGGGAGAGCTCCGTCCATCACTTGAGATACTGCGTCCACCACTGAGCTGGTGCCAGTTGGCTGGCGAGGTTCCAGGGGCAAGCCGGTGATGCTGTTATAAAGTTGATGTGCAGGCAGAGACGGCGGTTCAGCGGCGTAAATGGGAAGAGGGGCCTGGACCCCGTAGATAGCGGCCGGAGTAAAAGAGCTGCCGCCAATATGCTGGACGTCTGGGATCATCTTAGATCCCAGAGCTTCCCGGTACAAACGGCTCAGCTCGTGAAGAGGAGGGGGTGGAGGTGGCGGGGGAGGAGGGAGAGGAGGAGGAGGCACGGATGTAGGTGCAGAAGCAGAGGCCAGTATAGAAGGTGTGGCCCTTGCCTGTCCTTGATCCCACGCAGGCCTCACCCCTCCATAATGCGAGGCTGATCTGGTGAGCGAGTGCTGGTTATCCCTGTAAAACCCAGACTCTTCAGGTGGCTGACCAGATAAGGAAGCGTCAGCCAGATAGTAATCCTGAGCTGGGACCGAGGTCCGGCCTGCCATGGCTTGCCTCAGGTAGAGGTTACTGCTCAGATCAGGAACAGAGCCCTTCCTCAGGAGCTGCTGTCCATGCAGGCCTTGATGCCGTTTCTCAGCCAGGTCTAGCTGATGAAGAAAACTAGTTGTGCTGTCTCTACCACCCAGCAGCAGAGAACTCCTTTGCCCCGCGACGGTACCGCAGTAAAAACAACGACTTGCCGGCCTGTCGTTCTGGCCTTCACTCCACGCAGCGACCTGCTGGCCCAAAGAGCCACCGAAATGCGACTGCTCGCTCGAGTCAGGCATCAGTAAAGACAATAATGAGGATAGCTACAAAAGCGGAAAATAGAGCCGAGTATTGGGTTTCAAACTCTCCAATTACACTGACCCCCCCCAATCATAAGGGAGAAGTGGGGAGGAGAGAAGGACAGGTGAAGCAGCAGGTACCCTCTTACCTGATCTGCGGCTGTACACCCCCTCCCTCCCTTCACTCTTAAGTCTGAGCTATCATGTAGCTCCCTGCTGGCAGGCTGTCTAAATAATTCAGCCCTGGAAACATTAGAAATCCATGGGGAGAGACATACAACATGATAGAAAAAGAACACACACGCAGACATACTGGCAGAAAAATAACACACCTTCAGAGTGAGGCTCTACTCCATTCTGCTGGGATCATGCTTGTGCTGGGCATCCCACACTAAGACTGAGGGGTAAGAAATTGGGGTAAAAACACATGCTGGACAATGACAACAGACTGGAGGAGGGGACGAGATGTACTAATCCAACGGGGGCTGATGCATGCATGCATGCTATTGGCAGGGACTGTCCTCTCGTTTACTGCGCTCACCACGAGGGGATTAGCGTCAAACTAAAACCTGCTTAAATCCACTGCTCCTGTGACATCACTTGGTCTAGATAGTGCATGTAGCCGGCAGTCTGCAGAGGCCCAGGGGTGTGTTGAGGGAGTGTAAAACTACACTGTTTATGGTGTTTGCTGCTCACCTCTCTGCTGGCCTGCAGCCCATATCCCTGTGGGTTTGACTGGATCTTACCCGAGAGGCAGAGGAGGACAAAGGGTGGGAGGGGGGTGACATGCTGCACATCCCCAGAGAGATGGGGAGGGATATGCAACAAAGTCGACTCCCACAAGTACTTCTGAGGCTTACATTTAATCTGATAGCTGTTAGAAGAAAACCAGGACATGCTCCACTTCAACCATGAAGAACACAGAGCCTCCTCTGCTGGGCAAATGCATTTACAGAACATGCATACTCCCAAAGTTTCCATACCCACTGGTGTACAGTCCAATGTTAACAAGTACTCTGGTATTATTTTTATTTTAATAAGGGATTGAAGTTTGTAAAAATAACTTCACTCGTTTACTCATGAAACCCAAAAATATATGAAAGGAAATGAAAATACAGCCAAAAGATCATTTGGAAAAGTGCTAACTTTAGTTAGCCAGTGGATTATTATCAATAAGCCTCAATAAAAAGGCTAAACCACAAATTAGTTATTAGTAATAAAAAACATAAAATAAAATGAAAAGAAACTGGTGGTTTCTTTTCAGAGTGCTGCGTGTAAGCAAACTCTGGCAAGCTGAGTGGAAGGAAAACAGTGTGGGAGAAAACTGTGCACTAGTAAAACCAACTCCAGTAACTAACATGGAGTCTGACGTATTCTGTGACATTTTAGACGCAAAGTTAGCGAAACACGATGCACGAGTTTGTACGTTAATTATTGTCCAAATTTACTCAAACAGATAACAGCATGAAGTCGTGTATAATTTAATGCTTAAGAAAAGCATTGAAGATGCAATTAAGTACACGCATAAAGTCTCAAGGTTCAAACATAAATATACAGCAAAAAGCTACGACTGCTGCTGTACAAAAAAAAAACAAACTCAGATGAGGTCCTGAAAAAGTAATCTTGATTTCAGCATGAGTAAATATAAAGGTTGGTTGGAACCAATGATTCAGTGAGCATAGCAGCTTGACATGTCACATGGAAATTATGCAAATTAGACATAAAACATAAAATGTGTGCAATAATGTCTGCGGTGACTACAGGTGTAATTTTATATACGGACATGGAAAAGCAACGTTTCAATAAATATAACATATTTATTGTTGTATTTAGTCAGTGCAACATTTTTGACAATATTGCTAAAAGGTCAACGCAGGCCTTAGATTTATTTCAAAAATGTTCCATAAATAGTATTACAAGATCAACTTGTTACGCTCTCAGGGTACAAACTTTATGAACTTTCCTACTACATACCAAACACACCAGATGTGCAAACATTTCTTATCTGGCATGCTACCATTGAGAGCAGCAGTGTTATAGGAACGGCTTTAGAAGGAAAAGGAAGGACTCAAATAATGCTTACAGTTTAAGACTGTTAAAATCATCTTTAAGACGTTACTGAGACATCTAGGCTACATAGAGCTGATCTGAGAAATTAGCTGATTTGAAACTCAACAGTCTACACCTTGTCTTCAATGGTGACACATTATTCGGTGAGGAAGAAGAAACAAAATGAGCTGTTTTCAGTTTGACTGAAGTGTTTGATTGAAGTTATAAGGATCGTGGAGACCTTAGATCAAAAAGGAAACTGTTTTCTAAAACACAATTGAGATCATTTAGGCTGCAAGAGTGAATTTAATTTTAGACGATGACCGGAATTGCTGAAAACAGAGTGCCGAACAGAGTACTAAAAATGTGCTCAAATCTTTTTGAGCTAGCAGAGTTAAACCTGACACAGTCCAAGTAAAAGTAAAGTAAAAGTAAAAAAAAGTTAAGAATATATATATTCAGAAAGAAACAGAAACAGACAGAGGTGTATTTTCCTAGTAAGAGAAGCGTTACATTTCTAATATACCCCCACTATACGATGAAAGGTATTTGCTCAAGTATCCATAACTTTGAATTGAGTTGTTGCAATCACTTCCACGTCTGTCGGCCAAGAACAGAGGCATGTTTCATCCTTGTTTTTCAACTGGAATCCTTCAGGACAGTTATTTCAAGTCTCTTAACAACAAATAACTTTCATTCTATCTCCAATTAGCAGATCCTTTATTGAATTTATATATTATTTTAACATATTTAAATCTAAATGTGCATTTTGTCACCACAATGCTGTGGGATTAGTTTTAACTGTTGCTGGCACGTAATACTGCAAATTCAATAACTACATGCTATTTGTGTCTATGATTTTCATAGATTGTGCATGATGTCTATGATGTCTCGTTTGTGTTGCTGTAAACAAAAAAATGCCCTTGAAGAGATAATAAGGTTTTCCTGGTGTGGCTGCAAAGAGGGTGTCAACATCATATTAAACTGTAATGCGAATGAATTGTCATTCATATGGTGCATATGCAATCTGTGGATTTCTAGCTTTCAATGCATTAAAAGTTCAAGAAATCTCATGACATAATAATTAGAGTAGCATTGGTTATCGAACTGCCATTACATATTAATGCGTGTAATATAGTAATTACAAAGGACTGGGTAGTATTTTGATGGTTTATGACATTTCGGGTGCTGCTCATTTGAACTCTGACAGAAATATATTAGCCATCTGGATGGACCTGTACTGTCCTTTATGCCCACACCTGATGCAACAGGCGCCTGACCTTAGTGAACAACATGCAAAACCTCACAGAGAGGAGCCGGCATCAAGATGATGTAAAAGAAAGAAAAGCAGTGGAAGAATTGTAGGTTAAGTGCAACAATTCAACAATAACACTGCAACGACCGGATTTCCAGAAAACATGCAGCTCTAGTAACAATGACATAATATTAGAAATAGTGAAATATATTTCTTCAGCCTCTTGCTGTTGGATGAATATTTCCTTTCATTAGACACATAACAGCCTCCCAGTAGTAATTTTTCGGCACTATATCCTCGCAGGTCTAAGTCTCGGTGTCCCCGTTTCCACACCACAAAAGACACCATTAATCACCGTGTTGTTTCTCTACAACAATCACAGACAATAACTTTTCTTAATAAGCCCCTTCCAGGGCGGTGTGTCACTCAGATGCCAACTTCCTGACAAAACATTATTAATTATAAACAGGATAAGTATGGTTAGGCATGTGTTGGTACAACGGTTGCGAGGATATTGGATATATACCCTCATCAAGCAACTTATTATATTTTCCCACAATATATAAACAGGAGTTGGATTACTACATCCATCTCCTCTGCATTCGCTGACACGCCTTAGGGCTGCTCCGTAATTAGGAGAGCAGTTTATCCAACAATCACCAAGCAACAGGGATCCACGATGGTTTAGTTAAAAAAAAAAGCTGCCAAGAACAAGAAAATCCAAAATACACTGTGGCTGTGTTTGGTTAAAACATCCAAATGAACGTCATAACCGGAGGTGCTCACACACAAACAGACGTTCAGTTCTGTCAAAGACTTTTAAGTGCAATGTGTTGAACAGACGTCCAGGAACATTCGTCGCTTCGGAGCAATCTGGCCATCTTTCTAGGGCACAAGATGCTAACGGCAGGACTTGGCAGCCCGCGCAGAACAGAGATAGCTACCAAATGATTTAGATTGTGGCGACCCTACAACTGCTGATACATTAAACTTTCATGGGGACTTCATAAATTAAAGCTGCGGCTGCAAGAACTCCAACATTCCACTCAATTACTGTGATTGTACAGTATATTAAAGTTTTAACAAGCCTCTGAGCCTTTTCCTCACCAGAACACAAGCGGCAGGGAGGAAAGAGGGGGCGGCGGGGGACGGCAAAACACATGGTACCAATTCTGGTTCGATGGCCTTCGGAGGGTTTATGTGCATCTGCTGCGTTATCGAGACGGTGCACATCTCCGCGGTGTGTGATGCAGCACGTCGCACATTTGCACAACTAGAATGAAGAGCGCGAACCGCTGTGGGGTGAGACCTCTCGCAGAGTCGGCGAAGCAAGCGAATGGAGCCTCGTCTTTCTTTTTTTGGGGGGTGGGGGGCCCCTATCTCGGGCTGAGCGCAGCCCCGCGCTCAGCCCGCCGATCGTTGCCGAGCCAGCGGCCCATACTGCTTCGCAGATGGGGCGGACAGAAGGGAGAGGCGACAGCCCGCTTGCTTTTTGGAGGGATGAGGAGTGTGCAGCTGAGTGAGAGAAGAGGGAGGGAACGAGTGTATTAGAGAGGGGAAAGGATGGAGAGAAAAATGTGATTTTCCTGTCAAAGGTGGGAAAAAGGATAAATTGTATAGTTAGATGAAAGCAGGCTACGCTCAACTCAGCTGGGGTTTTAGGCAGATATATAGAGTGGTTCAGCTGTCGAGGACTGAAAAATCTAATATGACGTTCATGGATTTTTCCTGTGGTGTTAATGGTTTATAAAAGGTCTGTATTTCCTCCAGCACTTTTTATTTGAAAAAAAAAAGGCTTAAGCTGCTGTAAAGCATCCTAATAAAGTGACTATAATGCCTACTGCTTTGAACGATTTAGAAATATGCTAAATTGTAACCGCAAATCAAAAGATTAAATCAGCAGTACTGGATAATTTTAAAAAACAGCAACTATCTTTTGAACACATTACTTTTAATTAAAAGTTGGAGCACCCTGATCAAAAAATATTATACAATAAAGGTTAATTATAGCCACATTAAGTAAGGAAAACATATCCATTCACTTAGGACATGTTAATCAAATCTAACAAGAGGTGGACATCAAAATGCAAGCTTTATAATTTGGTTGGGATGGAGTCTGGCCAATAAATTAAGTTTTCTAGATTAGTGCTGTCCAGTTTGAGTACGGTACTCTACGAAAAGTGTCCTACATGTTTCACATGTTCCTGATTGAACATACTGGATGTAAATGATGGAATTACCTCCTAAACATGTCATCAAGCAGGACACATGCAGGATACCAACTTTCAAGCTATACATTTGACACTTCCAAAAGGTTCTTAGTTCTTATACTGCCTCACTTGGTCATAAGCTGCAAAAATGTATAAAAACAGCAATTAACTCTATGTAAAAATCAGATTCCTAAACTCCCTGTTCCGTTTTCTTAAACCAGGCAACCGAGTCTCCATATTGGAGATATTGTCATAAATGTGGTCTAAAATAAAGTTAATGTTTTGTTTAACAGAGAAAAAAAATTCAGCAAAGTCCACAGGAGTGAAAAGAACCCAAGATGACTCAACTATGCCCTAGATTTTCTAAATTACTCTAAATTGTCCTGTGATTGTTTCTGTTACTCTCTACTAATAATGAATTTAAATCTTTTATTTTTGGTTGAGCCAGGAACTAATAGCTTCTCCTTCCCTAAACAACCTGAGAGACCCATCTTGTGGCCATTAAAAAGAAGTTTCTTTGTTTCGTAACATAAAACGTTTACTTATGGAAACATCAGAAAATGTCTCCATAAACAACACCTAAAGGCTTCTTCAACGAGAGAACCTTCCTAAACTTATCACAGCTACAGACTGAAGATGTCAATCAAGTAACTGAGATAAATGCTAAAATGACGTTATATTCATTTTCCAAATCCATGTAGCAATAATGGCATAATATATAAAACAGAATAAACTGATTTCTCCAAGCAGAGCCTTGATTGGCTTCAAGATGTTCAATATTAATGTCGGAGCTCTGAAACGTAAAATTATTTTGCGCAATAACTCCTCTTTCGTTCAGAATCTGATACGGATAAATTATATTCCTAATTATACCAGCATAAAGTGCCATCATGTTGCACACTACGAGTAAAATGCAGACGTTGATTAAAACATTATCTGACAAGATTAGTGTGGCTCCAATCTAACCCAGAGGGAGGGGAATATTGCAGTCTACGAGCAAAACAACAATCTCAGCAAAGAGAATAAAATCGAAAAATTGGTTTAGGAGCAAAACTGTCCCTGCCTCGCTCTCAGCCGCTCGGCCCTGTCGTTGCAGAATGATAAACATTGGATCAGCTCAAATTAAGATGGGAACATGAAAGGACCTGAGGCTGAAAGGAACAGGGGCCGTGGCAGATCACTCCTCATCTCTTCAGACGACAGAAATGAATCTCCTTCCCCCTGAGAGAGAGAGAGAGAGAGAGAGAGAGGGAGACAGATAGCTGCTCTCTGTTCCTCATAACGCTCATGCTTCCCAGCAGCGGCTTTGATTGAGCCAACTAGCATCTTTTGATAAAAAGCATTCCCAACCAGCTCCGCGCTTCCTTATTTGCAGACAGGCCAGATTATGTTAAATACATATCAAGGACTTTAATGGCTTTATCAGCCTTGTCATCTACCCATTGGGCATCCGTAGATACTTCATTTGTGATCCCGAGGCCTTAATGAACAATTTGGACGATGGTAAAATTCAAATAAGTAAAAACCTCTCTTTGCGTAAAACGAGAGCTGAGTTGTTTAATTTTCTTTCTTTTTTTTTAGGGGGGAAGCAAATGATCCAAAGAAAAAGGCGGATTTATCTCCTCTGTAGATGTTTGCCAGCCATGAGCCTGTTTAAACTGGGAACCTGGATTAAGATGAGTGACTCCCTTGTCTTGTGAGGATTCTACCTGCGAGGGAAAGCAAAGGAAGAAGCTCTCTTTATCTGTGTTTACCCCCTTCCCCATGCTCTGAGACAATCACCATGGCAGCCTTATCACGCCGCAACATGCAATCAGTGGGACAACTCTGCCTGGTCACTGGCTCATGAACAAACCACAAGCTGTTTATTTGTTTTTACACCCTCACCAAGGTGGCTGGAGGACAGATTCTCTGATCCTTTATGACGACCGTCTGGAGAGCTGTGTGTAGTGTACTTGTGTTTGCGTATTCCAGCATCATAGCGAGGGGCTTTACATTTCAAACCCGGTCCGGAGGAAAAGTGTGCAAGCCGTCGTAACGTCTCTCCTTATTTATTTTTCCTCTTGGAAATTAAGATGTGCCGTTCATTCACATGTACAGAGACACAATGGAAAAATGATGACCGGACAAATCTATTGTTATGCAGGGAAAAAAAAATGTTTTCTTGAAAAAAAATCCACAATGCTGAAAAAAATATAGATATAAATGAAAAAAATAATACACTTTCAACTGCAACTATAATTGTTAAGACTGTTAAAGAGGCACCGTCCGTTCCTTGGCATAAAGGCCAGCTAGGGAGTCATTATGTAAGAAAAATTATATGGATGCATATAGTTATACCAACCCAGACATAATTGTCTCACACACCAAACTTTTTCTAATTTAAGCAAATGTCACGCAAACTCACTATATTCTGTTATCGTGCTCATAAAATGAGTGCATTAAAAACAGCACAAAAAGGCAGTTTAACTACTTCTAATGTTTTGTCCCACCTACTGTGTCTCATATTTGCATATCAGGTTTGTGGAAGCAGCTCTAAAATGTTCCCTAAAGTTACTTTCACACACCACGTCTCGATGATCAGTTAATTTTTATTTTTAATTTTTATTTTTAGATTGTTCATTTAATTAAATGCGACCACAATCAGATTTCTGTGTGAACGATTTACGTGTGCCGGAGAGCGTAGACGTCGAACATCACCGCGACGTTTACAGAAGTAGTAATGGATGCCTTTGGATCAATTTTCTCGTTATTCCGGCAACGGGACGAGAGTGTTATGGCAAGATAATAACAAGACGAAGGAAGCTAATATAAAAAAAAGCATAACTAAGCTTAACTTTTACAAGCTGCTTGAGCTTCTTCCTGATAAGCTTCTGCATACTTAATAGTTGTGTGCTCTAATTTAGAGGATATGGATTGCAGTTTTGTATTGAGAGTTATATTCATAGTCCGATCACAAACGTTTGACTGCAACGGCAGAGCACCACCAGCTGCTGAGGTCTCTCTGAGCTCAGAGCAGACAAACTGCAGTTCCCACAGGAATGACTAAACTGTCTCAGGTGTTTAATACATACAAATTCAGCAGCTGGACTTTAACAGCCCATCTAATCAAGAAGGATTCCCCCGATTAAATGTAAACAGCTGCGCTATGAAATATTAAAGCTTTTATAACTGCCAAATAACTGTCTCATAATGATGACATCTGACGTGGAGTGGACTCTTTTTTTACCTGAAAATGACGCTGCTGTTTATATAAATACGACATAAAATTAATCATATTATTAACTCATGATACATGTGATTATGTCACATATAAATACTTCTCATTTGGAACATAAAAATTAGTGTGGAGAGTGTCTGTGAAAATTGGTTGTGAACTGTAGGCTGCAGAAACTTTGACTGGACCATTCAAACACGTAAACATATGGAAGATATATATTCTTCCATATGTGTAAGGAAGAAAACTTGATTTGGATTTTGGTATAATAACCCTTCAAACAGTTTCTGTGCCCCCTCAAGGGCCTGCAGAAAAAAACTCACAGCTTTCTTTTCACTGGTCTCGATGCCTATTCAGTTAAATTAAATTCGGTTAATTTTAAGTTGCTTCAATTCAATCATATACACGTTCCAACTGATCATAGTTATCAATCAGTGTACTAAGTTAAGTTCATGATGCAAATTGTCAGGATCTGTGTTTCTGTGTGTTTATTTTTGAGTTTTCTGTGTAGTCCTGTGCCCTGTAAGTCCTGTCCTCCCTGTGGATTGATTCCAGCTGTGTCTAGTTTCCTGATTACCCTCCTTGTGTATTTAAGTCCACCTGTTGTCTTTGTCTGTGTCGGATCCTTGTCGTGTTCACCAGTCTGTTTTCCTGTGCCTCTGTTGTATGGATTATTTTCATCATTAAATTCATCATTTTCATATTCATCCTGGCCTGTCTGCATCTCTCTCACCTCAACTACACCGCAAACCATGACACAAATTAGCTTAAAATGTCCTCTATCAAAGGAAGCAGCAGCTTGCATCAAGTCGCTGACCTGCTGCATTCGTTCTTCCAGCCTATTACATAGCACTGGATTTTATTTAGGAGTGTCAGAGTGAATGGGGTAGTATATTGATTTATACGAGCGAATTCCAACAGCCAAGTATCATTTCCTTCCTCCTTGCAATTATACAGCGGTTTGTGTTGGTCTACATCACATAGACTCCCAATAAAATACGAACCAGCACTCAGTGTGACAGCTGAATATTATTCTGCAGTGTTCGTAGGGGAATCATAATGTTTCAAGGACCAGTTTATGAGCCTTTAGAGGAAGTGTGGCTCATGCCCTTCATTTCAAGTGCACAATGCTGAGGTGCTTGCATCATGTACCAAAACAAATATGCTGGCACTGGGGGTAATGGTGCATCAAGCTTCATTTTCCAGCACCGCAGTCATGTCTGCCTCCTCCCCGCACCGGCTCCAGGAGGGACCAGCAGCTTAACAAGCCTCTCGGGGACCCAGACGGCAGAGTGGAGATGATTTTACCTCAGGACTCCGTCTGACTGGCACATACTCAAACACGCGTGCGGACACGCGCAAGGCGGAGGCAAACAAGTGGGCTTGAAAATGTACAGTACATTCGCCAAGCTTTAATCTTCACCCACAGGAAGGTATGTAGAATCTCTGCCGCCTGGACTGACTTTGCAACAGGAGCTACACTCCTATTCCACATCTAGGACCCCCGGTGCTGTTCAACCCGCAACCTAAAGCCTAAATAAAAAATTGGTGCAGTTAACAGTCATAACAGAAATGAAAGTATTTCAGCCCCTGCAGTAGTCGAGCCTCAGTTCAAATGTCGAGAGCTTCTCCAAAACAATAAGTCGCATAAGAGACACTCCTACGCAAACAGCCCACAGGTCAAACTGAGAGGGTCAGAGTGAGGCAGAGATCTCACTCTCATCTCTGGAGATAGCTGCAGAGGTCAACAATTTCTGCAGCACAGCAGACTTGTGCTGTGTGCCAGGAGGAAATGATTGAAATAATTAAATATTCCTCACTAATAGATGATTAAAATGTAGCAATAAGACCGAGGATAGCTGAAGCAAAATGAGGGTTTGTTATGCAGTCAGTGAAAATGATGTTTCAATAGCTTTGTTGAAAAGCTAGAAATAATTATAGGATGACGGGTGGGTGAGTGGATGTATGGATGGATGGATGGATGGATGGATTGATGGGTGGATCTACTTAAAACATCTAAGAGGAACATATTTTATAGTTTCTAATCAAGCAAAGCTCAGTTAGTTAAAATACCTGAGAAATTAACGCAAAAAAAGAAAAAAAAACTCTCAGGAAAGTTTTGTCAACTGTGAAGTTAAAACTTCTAAAAGCTGAATATTCCTAGAACCATCTAAAGAAAAACTCCCCTGAATCGTCACCATATATTCATTTGCACATTTGCAAGTTAAAACACAACCATAAGGTTACAAAGAGGAAACGCATGTGTGAGGAGCAAAGCGAAAGGAAAAAAGGAGGAGAATTTCTCCAAAGCGAGTAAAACAGGCTTTACTGCTTCTGATTTTGCCAGCAGCTCAGTGAACACAGGAGGAATGGAAGGAGAAGTCTAATTAAATACCTGCAAATTTCACATTGTTTACATGGAAAAAGAATAATGATCGCTACCCAGTTTTTCTTTTCTTTTCATTTTTTCTTTTTATTTTTTTTAAGAATGAGCAAGACTTGTACCCTCTGCTTTTGGGGAAAAATCAAATGATGCAATTTGGCAAAACATTTGAATGGAATTTATTTTATAAATATTGATCTTCCCATTGTTAGCTACCAGTTTATAGACTAAAGAAAATTTAGTTTATTGACTTACTGAATAACAGTTTGATAATGATATTAAAATATGACAACAATAACTTTGCAATGACAAATCATAAAGCCTTTCCAATTTAATCAGCAAAGTTCTGCAAAATCTGGTGACCTCCAGAGCGTAGCAAAGAAATAGGTCATAACTACATAGAGAAAATTTGCCACCAACAACATAAGTAATAGAAAAATCAATCCTTGAAAGTATTTTAGCAACAAACATGTGGCAACTAAAGATGAACAGTGAGCTTTTCAGCCTTAACACAAAGTGGGTGTTAAGAAATGCAATTATGTTATTTTGAGATGTTTTAAGCAAACATAAAGATTCAACACCTTTTTAATGTTCTTAATACTTTTCCAGTGCATATTATGACTAATATTTATTTTTTTGTCATTCTATTCTTTGTAAAATATCTTATTGATCAATCGTACCTGGTTAATCAACTTCCTAGCTTTACTTCAAGAAAAAAGAAAAAAAAAACATGATGGGTGGCAGAATCATTCTCACAGCAAGATGCTGTGCATGTGGTATTATTTTTAGTTTCCACACCATAGGATGCCATTTTCAAATGATTAAGTTTGTGTGTCTTACAAGTCAGTGTTAAACATAAGAGCCTTCTTTTCAGCCAGCTGATTGGTAGTATGCAGCAAGTGCTGAGAAGACTGCGCTACGATACTCTTACAGCCAAAGGGAACTTCGGTCACTCCAGCCATTTATGTCTGTAAATGGCATAAAACCACGGTCCACTTTGATAACTAACTGGCACACTCCTTCTACTGAAAGAAACCCAATAAAAACAATCAAGAAGTACCATTTTTTATTTAAAATAAATAAATGTTTCAATGCACAAGAGCAATTCTTAAAACAATAGTTTGTTGAAAAATCTCCCTAAAATAATCCCGAAAAGCGTGAGGAGTGATAATGAGAAGGTCTCGTTACCTTCGCAGATCCGGTCCAGTCGCTGTCTCTTCACTTTATGTTTGTCAGTCAGGGACATGGCGTCAAACGCTGCTCGGCACGGCGTGCTGGGGGTGGGGGGGACCTCTCCTCTCCTCCGTCTCCTCCTCCTCCTTCACCTTCTCCTTCTCAGCCACTAACACTGACAAGGTTCAGACTCCTAGTGCACAGTCAGCGCTGTTCCCCGGGGCATTCCGCCTCGGCACATACACCTACAAACACAAGGAGGCTTGGGTAAACACACACACGCGGTGTAAGAAAGAAAAAAAAAAGCATATTATTGTTGTAAAAGCACAGCAAAATGCTGACTTGGAAGGCACTAAAGAGACCTCAAGAAGAAAGTCGCTCTGCCTCTTGCTCAGAAGGAGCTCCAGGCAGCAGATGCTGAAAAATCCCTTAATCACACACGTACATTCTCACACACGGTGGTGACAAAGTGCTTTGTTTGCTCTAGAAAGCGACAAAACTTTGATGCTCTAAGCGCTTCAAATTTCTTCGATTTGGCAAACACATCTGCAGCATCATCTGACTCACCATGTATTTCATCGCTTGCAGCAACATCGCAAGTACATTTAAAAAAAAAAAAGAAAAACGCATTGTAGTTTTTGCTAAAAGCTCATTCATGTGACTTATTGAGTTAATTCAATTTGAAGGAGGTGGGCAAGATTTAAGCTTGACAAAATAAGGCTGTCCCATAACATGACATGCAATTGCACATTCAGCCCAATAGAGGGTACTTAAAATCAACTCAGAGGGAATAGAATAGTATAAATTCATTTCTAGAAGTCATCACTGAAAAGCTAGCTTATTTCAGTAATTCTATGCAAGCTACATTATATAGCCAACATAGATTAGACACAGAGAGAAGTATTTAGCTTATATTATTTTAGATGAGTTTGGATCAGTAACATACCATCAAATTCGATGACTATTTGATCATATCAGAGTGAAAGGTGTGGAATACACATCACATTTTTAATCACTTTATTGTGTGTTTTTTTTCCATGGCATAAAATCTCAAAATATATTAATGTTTTTGGTTGGAATGTGAGAACAATTGATAAACTACAAAGAGTATGAATAGTTTTTTTAATAACTGCATTTTCTTGAAAAGTAGTCATAAAGGAACTAATAAAAAAAGACAAAAAAAGAGAGTGATTTTGTCAAGAGGAAGCTGGCTCATCAGGTTACTTTCAAGTCTGCCAAACAATGCAAGACGGTGGCCTCAGCATGTTAACGGCTGCAGCTCGACCTCACCGCGCTATTTGATTCATTTCAGCCGTCTTTCAGTCCCTCCTCCTTGCTTTTCAACTGTCCATCTTTCTGCAGAGCTGCTCCCTCTGAGGTCTCTCACAGAGAGTCATCAATCACCGGGCTGTCTTCCAGATACATGGGCGTGCGTATGTGTGAGACATGAAAACGAGTCGAAGTGGGTGGAAGGTGGAAAAAGTGCTCATGTGCACAGAGGCCCACTTCTCATGGACTGCCTCTCTTCTGTACTCCATTTGCTTTGTGCAAGCAATGAGCAGAATGGTCCTGAGACTCAAACGCCTCATGCCATCAGCGCTCAACGATTCACACTTCAAGTAAATCCAGTCAAAGTGTGAAAGAAGAATAACAGCAGAAGTCTATAGTGCAGCAACACACAATTTTGAAGGGTATTCAAAGTTGCATGCTAAATCCAAACACAAAGGTCATACACATGAATCCTAATATTTAAGAGGCATTAGGAGTCAGATGATCGATAAAGCTCTCGGCCCGCGTGGCCCCTGGCTCCCTGAAAGTGAAACGTTTGTCCACAGGATGGCAAGGCAATAAATGTGGAAATCCATATTTGTTATGATTGAGTCTGTGAAGCATAATCATGCTCCGCAGTGAAGCCGTTCACGGTAGACAAACTCTTCCAAATATCGGCAAATGCACAGAGGCTGCTGTCAAGAGTGTTAGAGGTGCTGAACGCAGCCCGACAGAGAAAACGGAACCATCAGAATTTCATAATGCAAAGAAATGGGACCAACATTGGTCATTTAGCATCTTATTCCACTGTTTATGTAATCAGATAAAATCTGCTGTATTCTCCAGAGTTGTAAGAAGCGTTTACTTTCAAGCCAAACATCCAGTCTTCTTCCTTGAGAAAAAAAAATGTGTCATGCTGTGATTAAACCAAACCTAAACTTTCTTTTTTGACATGTGAAAGGTAACATGTTGACAAACAACACAAAACATCAGCAGAACACCAAGCCCACAGTAAAGCAGGGTGGTGGCAGCATCATAATCTGGGGGTACTTTTACCCAAGCAGAACTGTGATTTTTGTCACCATGATGACCTAATTGTTGCTAAGCAAACCGACAGCAGTGGTTGATCCATATCTCGTGACCACAGGTGAGGGTCTGAACATAGGCAGACCAGTAAATCAAGAGCTTTGCTTTTTAGATCAGCTATTTCTTCACAGACTGGTGCATTACTGCAGAAGCCCCAATGTGTCCACTGCTAGCAGTGATGTTTCTTCTGTCCCCCAATCAACAGACTGAGTTGTGTGATGCAAGTAACTAATTGTAGAATTGTCTAACGGATCTACAACTGAAGTAGCTCAAGGAATAGTTTGGTACAGGTTGGTTTTATGGGTCTTTTTTTAATGATGGAGATAGAAATAAATAAATAGAGTACCGACTCATGCTGTATCGCTAAGTGTAACTGAGGCATTAGATACTTGAACTGAATCTAAAGACAGTTTGTCCCAGAGAATGGGCCAAAATCCCAACTGAGCATCACATGCAACAGGTTTTGTCATATAGGACGCATAATGAAGCTAAACACAAAGGCTACATGCAAGTTTTAGAAAAAGCTTCTTCCCTATCAGTTTTAGTACGCCTAATGTAATCACATCTATGATTTTATTTCCTTGCATGTTTGGGTTAAGTTGGGTTGTTACAGACATTGGGGGAGAATTTCAGTTCAATTGAAACTGAAAGCAAAAACCAAAAGTATTCCTAAACCACCAAAATAGACTCACACCTCAAAAGACTTGACCTTGCTAATTTAGGAAAAAAATAAATGTTGAACTTAAGTAATCCTGGATACCATTGTCTTGTAATGCAATTAAATTTAATGAGACTATTGCTGTAGCAATCCATCATCCTGATAAATTTCTCAACAAATAATTTACTTTGTGGGAAATGAGAAAAAAAATAAATAAATTGGTTTTGTGCAAAGAACAATACAAGAAAAAATAAAGGTTTTCTCTGTACAGCAGGGAATTTGTTCCTAATCCACTATCCATTATCCATTATCAGACAGAATGGGAATGTTTTGCATCAAGCAGGCTTCCGTAGTTATCGTGTGGTTAGGTCCATGTCGATATAGATTAAAATCAGAACTGCGGAAATATCCTCCTTTGTTTCAAAAACAGAAATGTGTTGGTGATAAAAGCCAAAGTGGATGCTGTGGATAGGTTTGGGAGGCTGAATAATTAAAAAGGTCATGCTACCTGCCTGCTGTGTGTCGTTTCACACATGCAGATGCACACACAGTTCCTCTAAGAGAGGAGCAATGCTCACTGGGGCAAGGACTGAGAAGAGACATCATCTTGGAGAGTAATCATTTCCCCCTCAAACACACAGTGTAGTTTGTGAACTAATTGGGTGAATCCATAATTAATTTGCTGACATTAAGCCTTGGGGTTTGCTCCGGTAAGACTTGGCTTTCCAAGGACGCGGAGAACAACCAGTGAAGCCCTGAAGCTCAGAGCTGAAAGGGAATCTCTTGTTCTGAGGCTTCACAGAGAATACGTTTGACATTTCTACATCTAACAGCTACACATTTCCACACTTGTCAGTTATTTCCCCCCCGATACTGCAGGGAATCCTTTATTGGAGATTTTCACAAGGAAACATTTGAGTGGCGGATAAATCCAGAAAATCAATGTGTTTTCAATACGTATCTAAACATGACAAGCGATACTTCTCACCGGGACTTTTCTCCTATTCTCAGGGGGGAGAAGTATCGCATCCCGAAAGGCATTGAAGACGAGGCTTTACTGCACTGATAAGACTTTTAGACATAAACCTAAAATACGAGAAGCCCTAGCACCCGAACCACAAGAAAACCCACAGGGGACAGTCGTTTTCAAATTTTCAGAAAATTAGTACATTTACAGATTCTAGCCATGTTCACGTCAATATTTATTTAGTGGTCGGAATGGGAAGCTTTTAACAACTGTTGTGGTTTCTTTCAATACAACATCATAAGCTGAATCACTGTGTAAATCTTTAAAGATTAAAATGATAAAAAACCTTCAGTTTTGCTGCTCTTGATTTTATTCTGCTGCATCAAATCATCTTTTACATCCAATCAACTCTCCAGAGACAAACAAAAGAACGGCAAAACCACAGGGAAACCATAGAGATTTAAGTTCAATCTTAAAAAAAACAAACTATAAGATTGACTGAATATGAACAAATCTTTGAGATGAGCCTTTTTTAGATAAATTACATTGATGGGAGGTTTTAGAGTACATACAACAGAGCCTCACTGCCTCACATTTGGTATTTTATGTGACGTGGAAGAAAAACAATATATATGACAGCAAACTCATCATCAGTAGAGGTTGAGAGGATAACATAGCTCAGTGCTACAGAAGAAAAAATTGCCTTCACTAAGTTGAAATAATTTCTCAAAAGAAAAAATGACTTGAGCTTAATGAAGTGCTTAGCTTGATATTATCATACGACTTTTTTTGTCTTTAAAACATCTTCTAAGTTTTCTTTTATTTATCTTGAGATTTTTACATTTGATCAGGTAAAAGCATTTTAAGCATTATTTCAGTAATTCTGCTTCAAATACAGAACTTTACTTTTACTAGATTGTTAATAAATCATTTACATGTCAATAATACACTAATTGGAGTATTTTTTTAAAAAAAAGTGAACTGTAATACTGCAATATTAATGCAGTGTGCTCAAAAATTTGGGTGCATCTAACTTTTTATGCTGGTGTGCTTTTTTCTTAGACACATGCAGAGGGAAAAGTTAGTCTAAAGCCCAGTGGACAGTGAGTTTAGGTGGACAGCCATGTCTTGAAACATTTGAATTTCAGCTTTTTTGAATGAAAAGTTCAATTAGTGTGAATATTTTAAAAGCTAATGGTTCTCATTTTACCTGCTAAAGTAAAATAATGTAACTCCGTTAAAAAAAACCCTTTGATTACATTTTTATATAGCATTCTGAATACAACTTAATTCCTCTCCCAGCCTGTGCTACAGCCTCTCCGAGTTTAGATGACATATCTGCATGCGAGTTCTTCGCAGATTCCTGCCAAAACTTGCTCACAAATCGAGCTGGATCACTTTCTGCAGTTATTTCTCCTGACTTAATTTCCCACTGGAGCTTGACAAGAAAATTGTGAGAAGAGGCAACTGTTAACGTTATCTGACAGTGTGAAGCAGGGATACGCTGAGCAATCTCCAGCCCTCTTACCGCTGATTCCAATCAAACGCCGGTGCTCAGCGAGCCTCTTTAGGGATTCCGACATGAGAACCTCCTCAAAGAGAAAGCTGAACTTTTCACTGGGACTCAACACTTTCACCCTCGTGGGGGGGGGGGACTCTTCACTGAGAGGAGAAAACACCTCTATTCCCTCAATTTCCTACAGAAATAACAAACATGTCTCGATGACAACACTGTTTACAGGACTCGCGTTGAAAACCATGATTACTCCCTTGTTATTTTCTTCAGAACAGTGTCTGTTTTCTTTCCACTAGAGACCAATTTGAACAATAGAGCCTATTTTTCCGTTTTAGATGCTGGAGTTCCTCCAGTGGTAAATCTGTCAGTGCTCGGCCAAAACAAAGACAGAGAAAACAGGAAAGTGCGGACACCCTGTAGCAACAAACGGACTCTACTATTAATATCGGCTTTCGTGCCTCGATCCTCAGCACCTCGGGCACAGAAGAGAGTGATTTCCCTGAACTGAACGCGGCACGTGACAGCGTAGGCAGTTCGACACAATTATATTTAGCCCCGGCAACTGCACAACTGTGGCACTAGGGGTGTCAGTGATGAAGATTTTGTGTAAAGTAGCCCAGATTGTGCCGCAGTGACTCACAGAGCTCATAGAGAGAGCTCTGTTCAATCCGGCATCTGATAATTGGAAAGACCGTGACGAAGCAACAAACCCAGACATGACCGCACACCTAAACTGAGAAGACGGATATTTATCAAAGATGCAACCAAGAGGAACATGTTAACTCTGGAGGAGCTGCAGAGACCCGCAGCTTATATGTGAGTCTTTGTAAGCAAATATACAATAGTCCAGTAGGCTCAGTTTGATTAGAGACCAAAATTTCAACATTTGTTACATTTTCAGACTATGTAGTGTGCTTTCATACTGCACAGTGTCAAAAGAATCAAATTCTTTGAAAACTGTTCACTCTCTAGCCTGTGGTGGCGCTGCATCAAAAAGTGGAGTGATGCAGTGCTGGTCCAGCAGAGACGGGAAGCTGGTCAGACTTGATTAGAAAATGGACAAAGTTAAAGGTAATGAATGAAGAAAATCTGTTAGATCCACTCCCTACATGAAGGTCAGAGTTCACCAAAAACACACATCTTTTGCTTAGTTCTACATCATACTTTTATTAGATTTTTATTTGTAGGAAAATGTAAGATTCTTCTTTCCACTTCACATTTTCCAAAATATTGTGTTAGCCTATCACATAAAATCTCAATTAAACCCACTAAAGTTTAAGACTGTAGCATGCAAAATTGTAAAATTTTAAAGGGGGATGTAAACATATTTATAAAGCACTGCATCTATTAAAACCTTGTTTCTTAAAGTTCAGCAGGGTGAGGTTATCTGTTTCTTTCGCAGACTGAAACTGGAAACACTTCCCAGTTACAGGAAAGCGCCTGCAGCGTGCCAACCTGGTGAGCAGAGGGAAGGCGGGTGAAATAAGAACTGCTCTCATCACCAGCTTGGTGTCAGCGAGAGGCCAGGCTCCGGCTAAGACAGCCTGCTCGAGTCCAGCCGGCTCTGCCCCATTCCCTCTGGGTCTCTTCCAGGAAAAGCCGGCATGATTCAGAGCTTCCCGGTCCAAGGAGAGAGAGGTGGCTTCGACAATCCCCTCTACCCTCCGAATGCTCCCACCAAACACATGCAGACTACAGACGCGCACATCACTCAGCTTTTTCCCAGCGGACAGTGAGACGGCCAACTCCGTGCTGTACTCGAGCTTACTTTGGGAGGAGGCCAAGCCAAACGACGTGTTGATAAAGTCCAGAACAGGGTGGTGTAGAGAGAGAACACGAAGACGGGGCATGAGCATCGTGCCGTAACACCCCACACAAGACAGGAATTTATAGAGCCAGGAGGATCACTGATGGATCATTTCACTTCAACTTTTTTTCTTTTGCAAGTTCTGGCAAACAGATCTAGAGGAAATGATAACTGAAAGTTAGTCGTTGGCATAAGAGGAAATTACATCATCATTAAATAAGGTCACAGAGAGGAACAAATGTGGGGTAGAACAAATTTATATCTTGGAGGTAAAATAATGATCACTAGTCCTGTCAACAGTGGACAAGTGGATGGGAATTTCACAACATTCCAGTGGAATCTTCATGGCCAAATGAAGTTCCTTTCAGGACCCAAATTGTCTACGTTGTCAGTTAATTTCTGATTAACGTTTCAAGTTTATGTACGAATATTGAATACTGTGAACTTGAGGGGACATCGTTCTCCTGTGAATAGCTAGAGACCTTTATCACTCTAAACTTTAAGAGTTCATTCACGGTGGTGCTCTGGTGGAGCAGGGGTTGGAGCACAACCCACATATTGAGGCCTTAGTCCTCGTGACAGTGGTTACAGGTTCAATTCCTAGCCTGGTGACATTTGCCGCATGTCTTCCCCCTCTCTGATTACACTGTTTCCTGTCAAACTACTTTCAAATAAAGGCTACTACAGCCAACAAAACTATTAAAAAAAGAATTAATACACAACAAATATCTTAAAACACACAAGCTAAAATCCAAAGTTTTCCTTGCCTCTCCTCTTTGGTGTACAGCCAATCAGCGCCAAGGAAAATAAAAGGTGCTCCTGGATTGGCTGGGGGAAAAAAACAGCCAGTATCTTATGAAGTAGCATTTCATCTAGTTATTTCAGCTTCCTACATCGCATTTTCTGTCAAATATTTTTGATTTGCTCTACGGAAAAAAAAAAGATCTGCAACTGGGCAATTAATCAGGAGTCACGCCAAACATCAAGATCCACAAATAGGTGGGGGCCCACTGTACTAATATAATAAAAAATTTAATATGAAGGGTTATGCTTTATATTCAGATGGATGGATGGATAGGCAGAAAGGTAGGAGCCCTGATAATCTCTACTAAGCCACCTGCTGCTCTGAAACTTTGATTTAAGCTGATGCTCACAAAGTAGAAAAGAGTTAAGGAGATGGATGATTGTTCTGTTCTTATCCATACCTGGAGAATTCAATTAAACTCCATAAGTTTCTAAACATTTCCTATAGGCACCAAAAAAACGAACTTTCTTTGTGTCCATCGTGAGTGCCTCATTTCACTCGAATTTCTGTCCTCCTTTATGTCATGTTATCCTGACTGTTGCAGTAAAGTTGTGCTTTACTGTACAAGAGTTTTCCTTTAAAAGCAGCATTGGTTGTGTGGCATTTCAGCTCCCAGCGCAGTTTTACTGGATGCATTTGTTAAGTCTTTTCATCTGAGCCCCTTCTGATGGGATTGCAACATCAGCTTGGCCTCTCTTCCTCTCTTTACATCATCCTATCATCTCACTGATGTGCACAGCTCCAAGAGACAGGGACTGAAACATGCACACATACACATATGCATATGCAAACACACATACACAGTCAATTAGTACTGGCCCAACCTCGCAGCAGAGAGATAAATGGTGCGGGGGTCTCAGCAGGCTTCCGAGCGAAGCTGTACTCCTTGTCCGCCGTATGTAGAACAGCTCTCTGGAGGGCAGCTAGCCCCAACAGCGAGAAGACATGTGGCAAGTATGAGGCTGATGGGGGCCTCGAAGTGCTCTGGCTTGTGTTAAAATATGACCACAAGGATCCCCTAACTCCCTAATCGGAGCTGGCCTGACAAGCAGGAGGAGAGGGAGGAGGTGGGGGGTTCCTGGTTAGCAAAGCTGTGCAGCATTTCATGTCATCCCACTTAGACTCCATTAACCATCTGCTTTACCTGTCTTCTACACAACACGAGGAACGAGCGAGGAACACGTGTTTTCCGTAAGAAACAAAAGTGAGAGCAGTCGACAGTGTGATTGTATTGACCACAACTTGTTGGGCTGGAATTCACGAAAGGTTTCTGTCCTACCATCACAAACATTTGCAGCTTGCTGTAAACTTGCAAGACTCGTTAAGACGGACCTGTCCCACAACAAACTTCTCCAGCTGAGTGTGGCTGAAATCAAGAATAATTTAGTGGGAAAGCCATAGAGGGTCTGAGATGCTGTGGGCCTGATTCTCTACCAAAGACACTCGGAATGTTGGTAGATTCCGAACTGCTTCAATTTTAGGAAATTACCTTCCAGCTAAGTTCCCAGACCTGAAACTTACAGAAAACCAGTGAGGTGAGTTGACGTTTAGCAGAGGTTTCCAGAGCAACAGTATATAACCTTGTTAAATCCAGTAGAAGTGCTGTCATGTATGCAAAAACTGGCTGTACATTGTATTAACCGCTGAGGTGAATGTGGTTCACTTAGCATAGTTTAAAAACAACTGTAAAATTATCAGTGTGAATTTATGCAACTACAATAAAAGATGGTTTTTACTCCTCTTTACCATGGATGCAAATAATTGTGGACCATGTCACAGCTGGAACATGGTGTCAGCAGGAGGCAGGGCAAGCAGAGCCCCTCAGCCCCTCTGGTGTAGTAAATCAAGAGGCTAAGCTGCATTGTCTGCAACAACATGACAATCCTTTTAACACTTGACACACAACGGTAACAAGGCTTTCCCCTCACCAGCGCCTGCTGACATGTTATATATGGCTCCCACTCCTCACTAACTTTTCACAACATGTCAATTCTTTCAATCCACACTCACACACACACACACACACACACGCTCACGCACGCACGCACTCTAAATCAGGCTCCAATGCCAGCAGGAAGGTGCAGATAGCAGGAGCCCAACAATCGGCTGCAAGATGTGCAAACACACACACGCAATCTCACACTGCAAGGTGAAAAATTGCAGCAGAGGAGGCACGCATGGCCTGGTGGATTAACTGCGGAATAAAAGTGCTGATAGGCAACAAAAGAGTAAAAACAGCTATTCATCACTCTTGCGCAGGATCAAACTCACACACCACTCAGATGCCCGCATTGAGTTATTGTGCGCTGCAGCTCTGGTGGCACAACCCCCAGATAATGCTGCCCTAACTGAATTGATTAGAGAGCGAAGCGTCCCATCTTTCCAAAGACGGAGCACAGCTCTTTGGGAGAAATCTGGTGTTTAACATCTAGGCTGAGACTTACTTCTCAGCAAGGTTTTTTTTGGTGGATAACTGAGTATGCAGCTGTAGTGTGACAATTTATTTTTTGAAACAAATCTCACTGGGCTGTCGCCAAGTTTCTGCTGGTCCGGCAGTTCTTCGAAGCAGAGTTGAAAAAGAAAAGAAAAAAATCAGAGCACCTGTCTTGGACCTAAATATATATTTTTTCTTATTTATAGATTATTAGTATTTTTGCTAACGGAAATGATACTTGGGCACTCATTGCAGAGCAAAAGTATTCACATCCCTTACAGCCTGCTACAAATACATTTTATGCAATGAACCAATACAAAATGGAGCGAAGTTCCGAGCTGGAAAATATGCGTCGCCATGTGCTTTCAAGTCTACTTTAATACGATAAAATAAAATTGAACGCAGCTAAATTGGGACCTAATTTGTAAAGATGATAGATACATGCCATCGTTGCACATGTCACAGATTTTACATTTTACTGGTTAAAAACTGTAAAAAAAAAAAAAAAAAAGAAAGAAAAAAAAAAGAAAAAAGATGCATCCCTTTGCTTCCACAATTATCCACTACTTTTTGTTGGTCTAGTGAAACCCTCCCAACAAAAAAAAGAAAAAAAAATCCCGTAGGTTGTGATTTATGATAAATGATGAAATAGCTTAAAGGGTGTGACTTTTGTAAGACAAAGTACAAGCCCCACTACTAAATGCTGAATTCTAGAAATCCACACTCGCCTACCACTGCAAAGCAAATTAAAGCAGCAAAAGCCCTCATTTGTGCCGCCGCAAAGCGGAGATAAGTGGCACAAACGGAATGATAAATAACTATTTTTTTAACAACTCAGTCGTTTAGACTAACACGGATAACATTGAAGTGGTTTCTCTGCTACACGCTGCCATCTGTTCCTGTTTCATGTCTTTTCTCAAAGAGCAATCAGCGCTTCATTTTTATCAAGAATCAAAACATCAAAGGAGCACAAGAATCCATTATTATCAGCACAATGTTAAAAGCTTTATCTAAAAAACTGCAGCGAACGCTGTACAATATCAGGAGGTCCACTAGATAGGCAATTTAAGCCCATCAAGTCAGTGATAACATGTGAATAGGCTGTAAGGACCTGTGTGAGCCAAACTGCAGAGAGCTCAATGAGATCTCGTCTCTGGCGCTGGCGGTACATCGTCCCACACAACAGGGGAGGAAGTGCCATGAAAAAGGATGAATCACGGGATTGTATTCACATTAAAGACCCGCTGACCGCCTGAGGCTTTAGGGCAGCTGAGGGGCAGAAACTCGCCACACAGAAATTTGTAGATTTTCCAAAATTGTACAAATCATCTCTCTTCTATGTTCGTTTTTTTTTTTTTTTTTTTTTTTTTAAACAACATGGCTGTTTCTGTCTGGGATTTTTATCGCCTCCAACTCAATTAGGAACGAGAATTTCAATGGTGGCCTCCGTTTCAACTCTCCGGGTCACGGGGGTCGTCACGCCTTTTTAGGAAGAGAAAAGCCCCTGTCACAGCGCTAAGGTTTCTCCCCGTCTCCTGATACAAAAGCCCTCACGCTCCTATCAGCGCAGCTCCTGCAGCACCGCCAACAAAATGTGACCTCCTTTCTCTTTTCGTTTTTTTTTCTCCCTTCTTTCCCTCCCACTGCTGAAACAAAAAAAAAGAAAACTGAACTCACCTCTTCGCTGCCAACTGAAATAAAATAAATGAAAACAATGTGCTGTGCAGTTCTGCCAGACCACAAAGAGAAGTTTCTTTTTTGTTCTCCGTTAACTCCTGCTTGAGAGAGTTTCCATGTTAAGAGTGGAGGTGATGGCTTCAACTTTATACGGAGTTGCATTTGGGGCCTGGGGGAAAATGCTTCTCACTGTTTATCTTTGGCTGTGCTGGTCTGAGCCAAGGCTTGTGAAACAGTGCACAAGACTAATGTTGGCACTGTTAAAACCTGCAGAAATTTACGAAAGCGTTTCCAAAGTGTTACCATGTCTTTAAATCGTAAGCTAAAATATGAAAAAGAGATGTTTTCTTGTAACAGATTAAGATTAATTGGAGCTTTCTGCTTACCATCACTGACATAATGCTGTTTGTTGCTACAGTTTGGTTTGTTTCATGGTTTTATTTGCGCTAGAAATATAAATGTGTTGGTCATTTTGTAAACTGTCGATGTCGTATGAAGCTAGAATGACAAACGTTCTCAGCTTATAAAGTTGGCTCCTCGCATATTTTTCATGCCAAAATTTCACACTTTTGCGCAGTGTAATTTACCAACTTTTTAGGCATCTTCTTGTTAATATAAGCAGAAAAGTTCAGAGTGCATAGGACAGTGTTTTGCACAGACACAACTGTTTTAACTTAATTAGACAACCAGAAATTAGATGCACAGACAGAAAGACGAAGGGACGCACAGGAAGACAAATACAACTTATCCCTACTTCAAATAAGAGATAAATAAACGGCAAATCTCTCAATAATGCAAATATGGATTAATTAACGCCCAGCAGTTCAATTCAATGAATCGTTTTCCTCTGAGGTCAAGGCGTGCTCCTATCCATCTGCCCTCATAACAAGTGACAAAATGAAAACACACACACACTGACTCACAAACCCCACACTCAGGGGTCTCTTCGGATTAAGCCTGGAGATCAGGGTCCCCGTCACCCTGCAGAAACCACTTCACTGCTTGATTCCGATCCAGGATTTATTCCCTAATTATAAAAGCAGGAGCAGAAAGGGGTGAGGGTGGTGGGGGAGGAGACGTCCCATGTGGGAATGACCTTTGTGAACTTGGAGATGGTGGGGTGAGATTAGGACGTGACCGCGGGCCGAGGGTCAGGAGATGAGGGTCCGGCTCGATGATAAGGGGAAATAATGGGTTTAGATTTGGCTCAAGTCTGAGAGGACGGCATAATGGAGCAGGGAGGAGACAAAAGGGTGGGATCAGTTTGTAGATTAGGTGACAGAGGTGTGTGTTGAAGAGGAGAGGGGGCCGAGGGTGCAATCTCAGCAGCGCAAATTAACAATTCCACCCCGTGCCGTGTCTGCAAGACACTGAATGCATGAATTATTGCCCAGGACGGACTGAATTAACTCTATATATCAAGCTTTGCTACACAGTTCAGGGGTGAGGGGCTAAGCTGATGAGAGGGAAGAGGAGCGAGGGAGGAAGGGGGGTCAGTGGGGTGTTTGTTGCAGCGAGGAAGAGGGGGGAAAAATAAAGTAACCGAACATTTCTATCTCCACCCATTAAAGTCGACCACTTCTCTCTCCACAGCGCCATAAAGCTGTCAGCCAGACCTCTGATTTATTCCGCCCTTGCCCAGGCTCCTGTCCTAACTATCACATGCTTCCAATTAATTTTTTTTTTTCCCGGGTTTTTGTTGCACTTCATCCCTCCCCTGTAAATGTAATGAGACTGCAGCTCCGAAAGCTGCTGACGCCTGTTAATGCACGGCTTGCTTAATAGCTCCGAACTCAGGAGTTGGAAAAACTGATAATCACGTTTTAAAGGTGCCGTTTTGTCAGGGAATTAATTAGCATTATTAAGCCCATTTCTTAAACATTTGCAGACAGACAAGTTTGAACCTGGCTCAAGCGGAGGCAAAATTTAATGCATGAAAAGACGCTTTGCAGAACTTAGAAAGCATCGGCGCTGCATCCATTTGTCCTCCTACTCCTCGCCCACTCAGCTGTTCCTTTTAACAGACACTCAGAGGCTGTTTGGATGAAGATGTGCGTTACAGTCAGGAGAAGAAAAATTAGACAGCATTAAGATGATGGATGGATGGATGGATGGATGGATGGATGGATGGATGGATGGATGGATGAATGGTTGGATGGATGGACTAAATCAAAGACAGATGGACAGATGGAAAGACTGACCGACGAATAGATGGAAACTGTTGAGGAAAGAAAAGGAGGAGGTGGGATAACAGATTATGATCCTAACTGACTTCGGATACCTCGCCCTAACCTGCCGATGAGGTCAGCCATGCATGCCGAATTGAGTCGAGATTTTAATTACCTCGATCATAACATTCAGCAGCCTCCAGTAGACCAACAAAGAAGCTGTTTATTGGAAAAGCTGATTGGTGCGATAGAGCTGATAGAAATGTCACGGGTGGGCTGCAGGTGCACAGCAGGACGCACTAAATAGACCGGTTTTGGTCAAAGCTAAGCACAGCTGGCAGGTGTTGGCGTGGAGGGAGTTTATTACCCTATAAACTATCTAAGACAATTTGCTCACGCTGTCTTCTGCGAGCAGCAAAAGCCCCGATTCAATTACTGCCGAAACCTGAGCGGGGAGAGCCCTCGGAGACCGGCGGGGCCCCGACTCATTGTTCCTTGTGTCACCTTCCTGAGCGGGGAAATGCAGCGGGGAATGTTTGAGCTCTTCTGCCACAAAATGAAAGAGGACTTGTAAACACAACTCGATGCATCGGGCGTAACGCAGCAGTCTTAAGACAAATTTGCTCTCACGGGTGACTATTAACTATAGTCTGCATGGAAAGTGAGATGCAGTGATTGATTGACATGTTTAGGACAATTACAAGCTCAAGTGAAGCGAGTGCTTCCTGCCTGCTTTGTTTGTCCTTTTGTTTGTGTACATTGAGAAGATTCATTAGGCCTCAGCGTGGAGGATTTGAGGCCTGCGGAGAGTGAGGGACCCAGCCCATTTGAAGCATGTCAAATTAGTGGGGGGAGAAAAAAAACACTGCTACTGGGACTCATTACAACCTCAACAAACAGTATTTTGTTGTGCATTTGTGTCTGTATGCATGCAGTAATAAAATAAGAGGAGCAGCGTTGGGCTGTGTGTGTGTGTTTTTTTTTTTTTCATTTTGTTATTTTCATCATGGCTGTTTGTTTTATGAGGCACCGAAGCCGAGAGACTCACCAAGCAACTTTTTAATGAAAGCCGGGATCTCATGGGAACAGAGGTGCCGAAGAACAGACTCAGAGATAAAAGCTTGTCAGGCTGCAAAATTAAAAGTATCGGGTGACTTTGGTGAAATACCCCAGTCTCCTGGCTAATGACAACAACAAGGACAGACAGTGTCACTGATGCAAGGCGAGGGGGGTTTGCTGAAAAATATGCTGGTTGAATACTAAATATCTCTGGATGACGTAATAAAAGTCAATTCTTGTTCAAGACCAGTTTTTAACATATTGCAATGTCGATCAAGATGAACCGCCGTCATTAGTCATGGGGCACTATGAGATTCATGGAGTATAATAAGCCTGTGCAAATGTGGCACAATTAACACGATGGTGGCGACGTTGGTAAGAGTTTGTCCCACAATAGTCGAGTTACTGGTTTGATTATCGCCTCCGTCGTCGTGTCCTTGGGCAAGACACTTCACCCACCTTGCCTGGTGGTGGAAATATTTCTAAACAGCAGACTTCAACTTCAGTATTTTTCCAATTAATAATCTGAGAGGCATCCTGCCGAACATGAACATTAGCGTTTTACAAAGAAATAAAATTAGGTAAAAGTCTAAACCTGCCTGTAGCATTAAATTAGGTCCAAATACCATGGGAGGTGTTACGCCAGCAGACATGCAACCATATTCCCAAACTGTGTTGAGAGAAGTCCATCAACAGGAGATGATGCAAGGTGAGTTCAATTACTGTGTTAGATCAAAACAACTCCAAAATTAAACGTTTGAATTCAACCATAACAAAGCTTTTTTGCTGAAAACTCCTAAAAAAAGGAACTTCTCACATTCATTGAGTAATGAATGGGTTTTGTAGAAACACTTTGTAGAGATCACTTAAGAGGTTACAAGGCTTGAAGATGACAAAAATCAGAAAGGTATTATATGTGTTAAGGAATGTAATCAAAAGTAAATTCTGTGTCAATAAGCAAGACAATTTTGTTTCCTATTATGGAAAGAATGTTTCCATATTATACATATATGTATATATGTCACATATATATATTCATACATGTCACATATATACATATATATGTGACATATATGTCACATTGGGACTTTGTAGAAACACTTCAGATCTGAAGTGCCACCCTCTGGCACTTCAGATCTGTGCCTGTGGGTGGCGCCATTTAAAAAACCCCTTTAGATATCTGTTACATATGATCCATTTGGTATGAGATGCAATTCCAATTATTTTTATGAAAGTAGAACTGGGTCTGGGTTCTTACGGGTTAAGTGACACAAAGACAACTAACTGGCTAAGAAAAGATGAAACACTGGAACTGTGCACACCAGAAAGCCAGAACATATCGTCTCACCTCAGTTGGCATCACAATGCTTACAGGGGCTTCCAAGTACACAAGAGCCAGTAAGATGTGGGATTTTCACCCGGCAATATTCCGCTCAACTACAATGAGAAAAAGGATACACGGTTTACTTTTAAGTGGTTTGAGACATATGCTTTCCGCTGACCTCGGGGGAAACAGGGAAACTAATCTATCCCCAGGCATATCTACAGTAAGACCATCAACCAGCTCACTTTACATATACCAAGTTTGAATCCAAAAGCTTTGCTCTAGCAATCCACACAGATTTTCAAACTGCTTCCAGTCTTTTGGAGGCAGTAACCTGGGATGCTTCTCTTTACAGGCAGAGCGACAACGCATTTCCCATTCTCTTCTGATTCCTCGGATCCTTTCAAAGAGCCCCTCAGATCAAAGTCGGTCTGTCTTTAAAACCGGACAGGAGTGAGGGACGTATTTAGTTAATCATTTATTTAAAAAGAGAAAGGGGAAAGAAAAGCCCACCCCTGATCTCCCTTCCAGTCTTTGTCTGCCCACTCATCTTTTTTCCCTGTACATCCTCTGGGGACCTAGCCTGCCACCTCTCCAGGCAATTTTTAATATGCAGAGAAAATAAGCTGGCCGTCCTCTTCAGGCGATGGATGAGCGGTAAAGGCCTTGGGAATACAGTTCTGCTAAACACGAGCACCCGTTTCTGATGGATTAACTCCTCCCGCGCTGAGATATGAAAATCATCGAGCTAAGACTGTGAGTCGATCTCAAACTGACAGACACAAATCTCATTAAACGTGATTTACGTTGTTTGTCGAGCTATACCTACAAAGTATTGCTCCGTTTGCTTTGCAGTGAGGCAAACATTGAATTGATCCCTCTGATCTGTACGCCATATAAAAGACACGACAACATGGAGTGGATTATCCTTTCACGAATCCTGACAAGTGTCAAATCCATCACTCCTGCTGTCTGTCAGTTTGTTTTTCTTGACACACAGGCTACCGACATCTTGGCTGAGTGGCCTTCTGCGGACCGGGTGACCCTGTGAAGGGGCTCTGTCACAGTCTCTGCCCAGTCAATGAGCCGCGGCCTGGGGCAGATAAAGGCATAATGAACCAACCGCAGCCCGGAGCGACGGGTTTTGACCACAGGAGGAGTGGGGAAAGATGGAAGCGGTGAGTGTACACACGCTCACCCATGAGGGATGGTGATAGATCCATCTCCATCATTTTTGACACCACTGATGTGTGAGAAGCCTGTTGACCCAACATGCAGTAGTTTTGGCTCTAATAATGCACTTTTACTGGGTGTAAGCATGTTAATACATAGATACATCCAACCTTCATACTCTGTGCTGGGCGAAGGGAGTCTGGTATCCCCAAATCCAGCTTTAAGAACCACACTGATCAATATTTCCATCTATTTCATCCAATTTCTCTTTGTGCACTATAATAATAAAAAGAAGTTTTCTAACTTTCTGCTCTAAGCACTCATTTTTTATTAATGTTAAAAGTGGAGATTAGCGATTATAGCCGTTAGCATTACTAAAACAGTAGTCTTCATGTGAAGGGAGTACACCTTAAATGAGTAAAACTAAGCTTTTGTGTGAATAAAAGGGTAGGGCGTGTGGACCATGCCCTACTCTATTTCTTAAAAGCTGCAGACATTTCTAAGTCTGACGTAACAGACAGGAGTTGGAAGTTCAGAGCAACATCAAAGTAATTTAGTTCAGTCCATTCTTCTAGGCAAAAGCCTTCAGTTCCTGTCAATTTTTTGCATTCTCTGTAAGAAAAACAAGTTTGAGATCTCTCCATAGCAGGTCCATACTGAGAGGCCAACTTTCCCTGGAGTTTTGGGTTGTTGTCGTGTTGGGATGTCTTCTTGTTGGATATTTTCTAAGTTCTCTGTGCCTTTGTAGCACACATCCCCAAAACATCAGCAATCCACCTCTGTGTTTCAAAGTGGAAATGGTGAACTTTGTATATTTGCGATGCTGAGATTAGATGTTGCTAACTTTTTATAAACACATGGTAAATACAAGTAAACAAAACACAAAAGGGGAATGGTTAATCTTTCCTTTCCATAATTCAAAAAAGGTAAAGCATGAATCAAAGAGTTGCCTTTTTCATTCGTTTGAAAGGTAAACTTGGCCTAAACTTGTAATTTATCCTTAGGACTTACCTGGATATTCACTTGTTGTAATGTTCTTACTAACAACTAGGTACTGAGAGAGACAAGGGTGGAAAGTCTGACAACCTCTTTACTTTTATTTCATCATCTGCAAGAATATCTTAACTGTGGACAAGTTGGGGAAACCATATTGCATGTGACAAGCCTCAGAGACCCGTCAGTCTATGAAAGCAGAGCTGCTGTAATGTGGAGTAAAGACCCCTCTTCCCCTCTGTGACCTAGATGTGAACGGGTGCATGCACTGGGGTAAGAACTCTGTGTGGGAATCCACACTGGGTGGTCTCGTCTGATTTACCAAAGGTGCTGGCTGTAACCCTCTTTCTATTTCACCTGGGATGTTCTGCTTCTTTGTACATCCGAGTTATTCCCTTCTCTCTATCACAAAGACACATGAACACTGGGCCCCCAGACAGGGAAGAGGAGTTGGATGGAGCAAATTAAACAAAACAGACAAGAGGGAATGGCCCAGATGAGCCGCAGAGTGTAGTCGGTCAGGCAGAAGTGGGCCAAGATGGTGTTGCGCTCAGGAGATGACACACAACTGAGCGCAGAAATGCAACGCAGTCTCTTGTTTTTCCTCATGTTGCTCGCATTTACAATCTCACACCTCCTGAGTCCTGTTTTCATCAGATATGCATGCTGATATTGTGAAGAAATGAGCTCAAACACCGAGCTGACTCGACAAGAAAAAAAAAAGAATTTAATTCTAGCGAGATGAACACCGTTTGTACCATGTTAAGTGAAAAGGTGGTAAATAAACAATCAGCCAAACCGATGATTAAAACTCGTCAACATCAAAGCGAAGCACTCAAGCTCCTCTATTATGCTCCTGAAGGTGCTTGTTATATTATTTTGCACATCTTTTTAGAATACACTGAATTGCTTGATTTGACTGTAGCATCTTTCTCTGTTTAAGCTCCTTTTGTCGCTCTTGCTTTTAGATGTCAGCTGCGTGTTTGTGGTAAACCAAACTTGCCAGTGGTAAGAAATTATGCAAATATACATGCAGATGAGATGAAACCTTACACTAAAAACACAGTGTTTCAGGCAGCTTAAAACAATGTTTAGGTGGCAAAGGAAAAATAAAAAAAAACAATTTGGTGTTAAGATTTGTATGCACAGAAAAACACTTTTGAGAGTGGATTTCAAACACATGCTCAAAAGTTTCTCATTGACAAACTCGCTCAATCTGCATTGTGGTTTTCAGATTGGAAGCGCAACAGAAACTGAAGTGAAAGCTGCAGCACTTTTTTTCAAAATCTTATCTTGATGAATATCTAAGCAGGTTCAAGCCCAGTAAATGGTGATGAAATGCTTCCTATTATCTGTAAGACAGATATAAATTGTTACTAAGCCACTAATGTTTGTGCATTTTAAAAGTGTGAAAAATGCTAATTGTTGATCGCTTGGCGTGCCCCAAGGCACAACGCTCAGATCATCAAAGTATGTAGCTCTGCTATCAGAGCAATATACAATAAATTCAATAAATTAGAGCATTATTTAAAAGTTAATTCATTCCAGTAACTCAGCTCACTAAATAAAAAACACATTATACAAATTAACTCCCCACAGAGTGATGTTTCCAAGCCTCTGAGAATATGTGAAGATCATTTTCCCCTTATGGTTCATGAAAAAAAATATACATTTTAGAATTTATTGAACATGCCTACAGATGATAGTCATCAAACGTATAGGTTATTCTTGCCATATTATCCCACAGTCTCAGAAGAAAATCTAGTCTTATTTCACTTACAATCAGATAAACAAAATGTAATGATGTATCCTTGGCAATTGTTCAGTCAAACTAAGGATTAACAAACTGTCTCTTTGCACATTTTTCCAACAAAGGTTAAAAAAATCCTGATTGTGATATTCTTTGTACAGGATGTTTTTGAAAATGTTACTGTTAGCGCACAGAAGATGTAAGGGAGGGGGTGGGGCTGCAAAAGTGAGTAACAAATATAATGGACAGCATAGCAAGAAAGTATTGCGTATTACGAGGCAGAAAACTTTTCAGTATGCAACATCTTAATGCGCTCGAGAGAAAATCCATGGAGGAAAAACTGCCAGCTCTTTTTAATAATCAGGTCAGGAAATCCGATTGGAAGCTACTTGAAATGTAATGCTAAAGACGAGAGACATTTATCTCTAATAAAAATTAAATGCTTGATATAGATCAAGCCAGATTCATAAGACAGCAAATCTGATGAAACGTCTTGCAGTGTGTGTAGTAATCTCCCGGAGATTACTCGAAAATCATTTTGTCTGAACTTGACTTAACCTGCTCCTATTCATGACGCAGTTTCATACTGTTGCTAACCTTAAATGTTTTTACTAATTTATAATTTACTCTGAATAAAATGGTCTGACAAATGGCAAAAATGAAGATGTAGGAAGAAAAAAAAAACAGCACATAATTTCAACAAAGGACCCTAATTTACATTAATGCATAATTCATTATCCTCTTGCAGTTACTGAAAAACATTTCTCCAAAGACATAATACAGGCAGGTAATAGTTATTATAGCTGAATGAAAAATATGTGAGCTCTTTAGTGTTTTAGTGCAGCTAATGTGACCCTGAGTACAACGGACCAAACTAATGCACGGGTTAATTAAGGCTTTTAGGGGTCGCAGGTTTAGCCCTTCACAGGTTAATTACTCAGCAATAAAAGGACAATGATTTATGCTATTTCTTACATGCTCCCAATTCTAAAATAATCAAAGCATATCTATATTTTTTTATCAGCTGATCTATATACAAGAGGACAGTAACTACAATTCAACAGCGTGAACTAATATCAAACCATGGCATCACAGAGAAATTCACAAAATACGCATGAAATTTGAAAAAAAATCATAATTTTCATGAAATTAACAATTTTCCCTTTTTAGCAGTTTCAAAATTCAATACAGAACCAAATCTAAAAAAGTAACCCATCATTTTCAGGGAGCCCCAATTGCCTTCTTTCTCAACAGGAATCAGAGGAATGTTTTCTGAATGTTTACAGGAAAATTCAGAACTTGAATGATAAATATATATTTAAATAAATAAATATTTACAGAAGTGTGAGGCAGAAGCCTTTAACTTACTTTAAATGATCAACATTCAAAAACCACAAGAATGAATTAATTCACTTAAACTCTATGTAGTATTTCCAGTCTAAAATTACACCTAAATAGACACAGTAGTTTTTAATTAGACCAGCAATAAAGTTTTATTCAGATATTGTTTAAATAACTCAATTTTCCTTGAATATAAGAATGTCAAATCATTTTTTGGCATTTTTGATGCAAACAAAAAGCTGCAACTCAATCAACACTTTAAAGAAGCCATTTGTCATCTTGAACATGTAACCTTGGATATAAGGTGCTTCAACCAAAAATAATAATAAAAAAAAAACCTTCAGGCACTTTGCTTTAAAAGCAAACAAATTGTAGCTGAGTAGTATTTGTAAATTCTGTTACGTATAGTCGTGCTGACTTACAGCGTTAATTAATAGCTTAAATTTTCTAAATCCCAACCTTGTTAAAATATTTCTGCACACTGCAGAGACAGAAGGTCAGAACACTGAAAGATCCGATTATAAAACAGAAATGTAATTTGATGCAAACGTCTAAATTGATCTACAGAAAACATGTGCCGTGGGCTTCTTATACTGTCCAAATAAATCTTGAAAACATGTAAGAAATAATTATACACAAATTATGAAAACATATTTACATTTGGTGAAAGGATTTAGGAGTTAAACTGCTCCTCAAAATCTGTGATGGATGAAACACCTGGGAGCAGAAATTTGGAAGCCTTGTCAAGCACTTTGGTTAGGTTTTGTTTATCAAAAAGAGCAAATAAATAGACAAGGCTCGTGCTTTTAGTGTAATATTAGTTTAAAAAATAGCGCACTAGAGCTATACCCATTCTACGTTTGTGTTAAATAAACTAGGTTTCTCTTTTCTCTAAAATAAACAGAAGCTCAACCATTTTATCCACTTTAAAGTCCGCATAACATTAGGTGAATTTTAAGCACAAGAAAAGCCACAATACGAAATGTCAAACCAGACAAGCTGCTGGTGTCAAACAATGTTCATAAATCTATAAATTCACCTACAAAATCTGTAACAGCTACCATACTGGCTCAGTAAAAAATAACTGAATAACGTCACCCTTTATATTGTTTTTCACCTTTCTGAATTGGATAATTAATGTTGCCACCAGGAATTACATAAATTGCTCATTTAAATTTGCATTGAATTAGGTCAATCATAGTAGGAGACTCTTAAATCTGCAATATTGTGTCTTATCGGGAAACAGTGGGAGGCTTCCTTGTTACAGCACGAAGCAATGACCCGAGATGATGGAGCTGCCACTCGCGGCAGGAAGTCGCGCACAATCGTTCCTCCTTAGCCCTACCTCCCAGTGATTAAAAAAACATCTGCAAACACAGGCAGTCCTCTCCACTTCTTTTTTTTATATATATATTTTACACAAGCAAACTCCAGGAATCATTACCCCAGCGTTGGCTCATCATTAGCACATTCATAATTCAGCGTAATGGATTATTTAATTGCTCCATTAATCAAGAGAGCAACCCTAGCAGTCTTTCCTGTGTGTTGGTTTAATTATGGGCAATGCCTCTGTTAAAACAGATGCTCTGTTTGCATTAGTGCAATGTAAAACCCTCAATTCTGCGCCATAAGAGCTCCGAGCAGGTTTAGAAGCAGATCAGTTTTTGAGGCGTGCGCCAGTAAAGACAGAAGGCCACTGCAGATAATTTGCTGATGGAGAACTGATTTTGGTGTATAAAGTTATACAAATAAACCAGAGTGGCACAGTGTTCACATGTATCTATATTTACAACCTTGAAAATGATGTAATGAGCCTCCATACTTCAGGAATTTGACAGTGGCCGGTTTTAGATTGTTTTTATCAACTTTTATGCAGAAGTGAGCAAAGTTAGCATAACATATAATCTTTTTTTAATGACTTCACATTTGAAGACTCATCACTGTTTTCTCTTTTGTGTGTAACGCACTAATTCACAAGCTTGGTGTTCTGCAGCTTTGTGTTCGTGACTATGTTGTATTCACCATTCTTCATTCACACGTTCACCACCCCCGCCCTTTATATATTTGTTGATTTCAGACATGGAAATTAATAAACAGTGCATCTGGAAAGTAAGTATTCCAAAATGTATCAAATCGACATATTTCTTTAAAAACTCTACTCACAATTACCTCTTTATGACAATGTGGAAAAAAGTTTTATTTTTGTTTTTCTTTTGCGATTTTGTTAAAACTAACAAATCAGGTAATCTCATTTGCGTCCTTACGTCACAAAGTTGAACATGAAACTCCAAAGTGAAGTGCTCAACAAAAGTTACAACACATTCCCTTTAAGTAACTTCATTTGTTGAAATTTGCATCCGGCGCGTCTGTGATAAATATTCCAGCGATGATGCTGGAAGGCTCGGAAACGGATTACGAGACGGTAGACATCGAGGTACTTGTCATCTGATTCCAGCAGCTGGCATGATCTGTGAGTTCTAAATCCAACACTGTCATCAGTTATTTGTCAAGCAAAAAAAAAAGAAACGGGGGGCTCTGGAATCCATCCTCTTTACCGATGCTGAAAGCTCAGTGCGAGAGTCAGAACATGGTACTTTAGTCTGAGTGACATTTGACTGTTATCGCTGTGAAGAACATCATGTATTTTGGTTATTTTGGTCATGACAGGCAGAGACCCCTACGCAATCATAGCTACACTGAGTGATAGAAAGAAATAACAGCCTTTGTTTGTTACATAAGGTAAATCTCTTTCCATGTCCAGAAAATATTAGTTATTTTTCTCATCTGCATCCTCTGCCAGCTTGCACTTAAAATAATTTATGCTCTTTTGTCTTGTTCTTGCTGTCACAAGAGAGTGGGAGAGGCAGGGAATTAATATGTATTTTATACTCCTCCATATATACAGTAGTCAAGAATAAGCCTCAAATCCAAATAGGACCCGAGTTAATGGACCTTCAGTCAATACCAACACAGAACAAACAACTAAATGATTTGTGGTTACTGTCAAGATGTTGGCAAAGCTACACAGAGCTTAAAGCCTTCTGCCAATATCACAGCCTGAGCCAAACAGAGAGAAAAGGGGGGGTAAAACTATGGCAGGCAATGTTTTTTCCATTGTCAGACAAGCCAATGTAGTGCTTGTTTGGGGAATATAAAAAAGAGCTTACATACCTCAATGGAGTGACATTTAAATAAGCAGGAGCCATTTTCTCCCTCAATCCCTGCGTCCTCCCCTCCCTCCTTCTCCCCGTCCCTCCTTGGCACAGTAATTTGAAGCTGTCACAAACAAAATCCTCTTCGTAGACCTCTTCCAAATGTCAGGTTTCATCAAACTGCATGACGGCACACACTGCTCCCCCCCCCCTCGCCCCCCCACCCAACAACAACAACAACAACCAAAAAAAATGTGCTCAAAAACTTTTGTCAGGAGTTCAAGCGTACATGCATATTTATGGCCACTCACAAACTCACTCCTCACGCAGTAGCTGGATCAAGTGAAGCACTGACTGAGCCGCTGATCTGACAGTTACTTGACTCCACTTTTAACAAGTGCTGCCCAGCATGCGCACGTTTATTTTTCTGTCAAACTGCTGGGCCGCTTAGGAACATGTTTTGTATCAATTTATTTATTTAATAATCAGTCCTCAGCCACATGGCGTCAACTCTTATCTCCTTAGCCAGATGCTAACAAACTATGCTGTGGGCTAAAGCAAAGACGATCCGCAGTCAGAGCTACATTTATCGCTGACATCTGGGACTGTTCCATGGAAATTAGAGATGTGCTGACTGGACATTTTCCTTGCCAATGCAAATCGTTTCATTGATTGAGACTTTTGTAGAGGTTGAAGTTTTGCTTCTAAACAACAATGAAATGAATTTAAAAAATACACCTCATATATTCATCAATGCACCCGTTCCTAACTTTTTCTGAGTTTTATTTAACTCAAAAAAATGTACGTCAGTCTTGGTTGATGCATTTATAATTTGATAATCATGGGATTTCTTAGTTCTGATTTCAACAACATAGACAAAAAATATTGTGAAAACATATTATGGTTATTACATACTATATTTAAGCGTTAGACTAATAAATCATAAATCAGAGTTGATCAAGGAAAAATTGGTGAATTCTGACATTACATGATGCAAACTTTTGAAAGTTTTAACTTGCTGAGAAATCCTTTGTAAGGTAACCGGTTTGGTGGTGAAGGTGGTCAATATAATCATTTCTTTAACAGTGTTGTAGTACTACTATCATTTTACCCATTTCCCATGTTGAACTTTCATAGTTTAATCATTTTTTAAAGTAATTCTGGGTATTTAGGTTGCTTCATATCAACCTAATTTCAGCAACTGATGACTTAATGTAATTTCGTGTAATTGCCTCAAAATGACAAAAGATGTCTTCAAGTGACTCGTGAAAACATATTTTAATTTTTGATACCAATTGACCAAATATGAATGTGAATCCATATCACATAAAGTATTCCAAAATTGGTTTACAGATGAGATCTGTGCATGTTTTTGACTATTTGTTACCATATTGATATTTAGCTAAGAAGAAAAATAAACTGATGCAATGGATGAGTACACGGACATGAAATGTTTTGTTCACAGGCATAAAATGGAAGGAAGATGGGACAAAATGGTTCTAGGTGGGCTACAAACTAAGAGGAGCCAACAAACCCCTGCTGGCAGTGACTGGATTAATTTTGGCAAGACAGATTTTCTCCACACAAAAAAACACCTTACTTCAATATCCTGAGACTTTTTACACCCCGATTTTCTCAACATATTCTGTGATTTATACCAATCAATTGGAAAGCAGAATATCGGTTTGCTTATGTGAAATAAATCTTTGCAACACATCTACTTAGAGATTTAAAGTCTGCTTATGCCAAATCAAAAGGAAAGATTGGATAAATACTTCCACAAAAATCCAAAATAGGCTGTTGCTGACAATGGCAAATCACAGATATTTTGTAATAGAATACTCAACAGTTTCACTGCTGAACACTGATTAAAGCAACAGCTCTCAGTTGAAAATGCAGAAAGCGAAAAAGGACGTAATCCATGTTTCTTCCCAATGTAACAAGCAAAGGTTGCACAGAAACCCCGCTAGAGGTCAGATTCAATTCTACAGGCAAACATTCAGGCTCTGGATTGTTTTAATGACCTCTGGTATGCATATACTTAACAAGAAAAAGTTAACAATGTGCACAATCTTGTGAATCATTTTCTTTCCCCCCAGTGTGAGGGAATGAGACGAGGGAAAAGCAAGAGGAGCTAATCAACGTGTGCTCTTCAGCAGCATTTTATGAACTGTCTACCACTGGTTCAGAATGCACAAAGGGCACGTAGCATCGATAAGTCAACATCCTGCTACAGCCAGAGTGGATCCAGACTCTTCAGCCATGAAAGAGAGAGACACATCTAATTGCAAGTGGGAAACTAAATTAATTCTGCCGCAGAACCGCTTGAGGGATTGAGTTAACATGGTGACCGTGAAGAACATTTGAATATATAAAGACAAAAAAGAAAAGTCCTTTGACAACACCGTGAGGGAGAGAGGCTGAGCAATAGAGGCAATAGAGGGAGGTTAGGAAGAGATGAAAAGAAGAGGAAACTAAGAGATGCACTGAGAAATCAGCTTTGATCTAAATGTTTTCATTTTAAACAAATAAGCAAAAAGTATTGTTAAAAAAATAAGCCAACTTAAGATTGTTTCAGGATGATAATGTTATCTACGAAATGCTCACACGTTGTGCACAGATCAATCTGCACTAATTCCCTTAATCTTGGGTGATCAGAAATCAGTCGATACTTACATGGAAAGCCAATCTTATCCAGGTTAGTTTAAGATGTGAATTCTGTAAAGACTTATGTTTTTAAATAATAAATAATAATAGATTTCTTGGTTTCGGTTCCAAACATAAACAATGAATGAAATTGGAATGGAAGAAAAAAATATATATATATATTCTGAAGGCTTATATCTTCTTTTACCATAACTTGTCTGTTTTACCAACAGACAAATCAACAACATCTGCTAAAATTTCTATCAACCAAGACTTGCGTTCGCACTCTGCAAAAAAAAAAATACAGAAACTGGATACGAAGTTTAGATCAGTACATCTCTTCAAATAAGCAACATTCCCAATTTAGTTGACCATTTTCAAATGTGTGTCATCATGGCTACATTCCCTGCTGTAAGGCCAGACTGGTTCAGAGTATATCTTTTCCCTTTTCGATGCCTTCCATCAGACACAAGATCTAAAGCTTTAATATGGCTGCCAGGGAGGCAACAGCCATTTAATAACAATGCAATAGTTCCTCACAGTAGTGGCCCAGTGTCGCTTATACACCCTGCTGCGTGCAGATGGTACGTTGTCTGTGATTTACCAAAACACTTTCCTTTCCTGAGATGCTCTCCCCGTTCCTACCCCACACAGACACTCACACACACACACACACATACACACACACACACACACACACACCAAGGCCCTTTTTTGTCAGGACTATTTAACTCTCATCTTGACAAAAATGGCACAGTTTTTCTCCACAGCCCATGCAGCCTGATTTCATAACAGGTCAGCTGAGGTGGCTGCCCCCAGAGGTGATGTTTGTGTGTGTGTACATGCATGTGTGTGTGTGTGTGTGTGTGTGTGTGTGTGTGTGTGTGTGTGTGTGTGTGTGTGTGTGTGTGTGTGTGTGTGTGT
>CAEGAF010168046.1:0-19630 GCA_903067075.1 Micropoecilia bifurca | reverse complement strand
GTCCCTAGGTGTGCATGGTTGTTTGTCCTGTATGTCTCTGTGTTGCCCTGCGACAGACTGGCGACCTGTCCAGGGAAAACCCCGCCTCTCGCCCGGAACGTCAGCTGGAGATAGGCACCAGCAACCCTCCCGACCCCCCTAAGGGACAAGGGTGCAAAGAAAATGGATGGATGGATGGATGGATGGATTCTTTTAATAAGACAATGATATTTTTCCAAAATGTCAGCCTCTTCCTTCAAAAACACCACTGAATACATTATTCAGCCTAAATGCCAATGTTCCAGATTTTACCTCCTTTTTTATGTTTTTTCTTGTTCCTAATGTATGCATAGAACACAATGAAAACAATGCTCGTTTTATTTTTGTCCACAGTGGCTATGAGTTTGACTACGACTACTACAGAGATGATTTCTACAGCAGGTAAGTAAAAAGCTTCTACCTATCACTTCTTTGTCAGCAAGTGCCTCCTGTGATATTTTTGTCCTTCAGTGAACAAATCCTTCCTGCCAATTTTCAATTTTTTTGCAGAATAACCCTCATTTCCATCGGAGTAGTAAGTGCATTATCATAGCCTTAATGAATGTCATATTGAGGAGTTTTTTTTCTCCCTCTCCATTGGGCTCGCTAATGATGCTTTTATCCGTAGAATGTCAGATAGTCCCCTGGCTGGTCATTTGTGCCAGCAAGGCAGAGACTGTTCCCTACTTTTGACATTTTAAGCAGTTTGTTTATTTCCTCCCTGGCTTCTTATTTATAGGAGAGTTGAAATCTGCTGTTTTCTGTGAAATTTAAGGGGAATTTGTCTTGTTTTAACAAGTTTAGGTGGATTCTATTGAAAAATGTGGCAGTTTTAAAGTCTATCTTAATAGTTTATGAGTCTTTCTTTCTGCTGCTCAGTCTAAGTGAACGAGGCAATAAACAGCATGTTTTTGTTTATAGTCAAACATGAGTTACTTTTCTCCATGTCAGACATGTTTTTTTCTTTACAGTTTAGAATTGTTTAAACATTTCTGTTTCCCAGCTTGACGGTTTCTTGTGCCCTCAGACTCTTCGAGTACCACGGCCGTGTTGTGCCCCCGACCCGAGCCGTCATCCCCATTAAACGATCTCGGATAGTTGTTCCATCCAATCGCAGACCCAAATCCTCCTTTCCGGTCAGAGCCTGTTCTTCTTCCTCTTCCTCCTCCTCCTCATCCTCCCGAGCAATCAACGTTGGCTCGTCCATCACTGGCCCTAAACGTATGTTGACTTTCTCCCACTTTTCATTTCACTAATTAATTTTTCCTGTTTTGCTTGGAGAGAGTTGATTAGTATGGCTTGCTACAACTTTATTGTTGTTTGTGTTGTTTTCCTTAAAAGAATGTAGTCGCCAAAGTAAAAGCTGTGACCAGGGAACAAAGGCTTTGCAAATGAAAAAAAGTAAGTAAATCTGAGTAAAATATTAAGGTGACAAAATTACCTATATTTAAAGCACCTTTTCACCAGTTTCAAAAATTTTTCCCAATTATTTTCCTTGAAATAACTTTTTTCTACATAGTGCTATCAAGATAAAAAAAATTATTGAATCATGATACGATTAAAATATTCCTAGAATTGTGTCTGAAACCTAAAAATAGGACAGAAAGTCCCATTGACTGATGTTTCTCTCACATCAGCATAGCTTTATTCCTTTACTAGCTTCAACATTTCCCCTCATTTTTTTGTGTGACAAATCTTAAAGAAAGAAAATTTATTTTGTTTTGTCCAACTTCCTTAATTGTATTTGAAGAAACACTACTTCATTTCTGTGATAAAACCATACTTTTCTATAATAGAAACACAGATCAGTTGTTAATCTCAAACACAGAAGCAAAGTAAAAACTGCAATAAACAAGAATTTTATCAAGCTTAACGGTTTATGTTTGTAACTATTAGGTATCCGTTATGTAAAATAGCATTGATTTAGGATTTTTTTCTGGTTACTTATGTAAACACAAATCCCACATTTGTCAAAAAACATCTTGATAATCCACAGGAATTTTGGGGGAAATATTCTGTAGTCTGATGAGGCAAAAAGGAAACTCCCTCAAAGTTGTCTGCTAGTTTTATGTTAAAGTCTGTTTGCTGCATCTGGCATAAAACTGTGAGAACAATGGCGCTAGAGTGACGGTCCAGGCTGCTTTGCGTCTTAAGATGTTCACATGATGCACAATATTTTCAGTAGTCGTTTTCTGCTCCAGATCAAACTGTACGACTTTATTGCAATAATTCACAGGGCATGAATAATATTCTCTCTCGATGACCCGATGCTCAGGCGCGACTTTACAGCTCCCATTTCGTGTGGGTTCATTGATTCATGACATCGGTGACTTGCTGAAACTAGCGGTTCTGCTCTCTATCTTTCTAATTTCTAGTGTTAGATGGTGATAAAAAAATAGCTACATCTCTTTTTATGCAGTGGATTTAAACACTTCTTTGAAGTGCTGTTTGTTATAGTTATAGTATATTATAGAAATACAGTATGGTGGTTTTAACATTCACTTCATGACAAAACTGGGATAAATTTACTTTAAAAATGACCAGACTGACCTTCTCTTTGCTCCACGTCTTTCTGTTTCTCCACAATGAGGTTATTCAAAAAGCTTTCTTTGTTGCAGGTAAGCTGTTAACCTGCAATAAAGAAATCAAATATTCAAAAAACAGTCTCTCATCAAATCAAATCTTTTCATATAATGTTTGTTGATTTTTTGCCTCTAGCTTTACTTAAAATCTTCCAGACAGAACGTATTGTATCAGCAACGATCCAGCCAAATTATCAGTACCGTATTTCTGCCACACTTTGCGCTATCTGAAAAATTCCAACCGTTTCTAAAAGGTGAGACGTTGCGTTTTCCAACCAATACTGGGTTATTACAGTAATTTCATTGTCAACGTAACAGGAAGTGAAATTAATCTGAGGGACGCTCTTAATAGACGGTAAACTACAAAAATTACTGCTAGAAATTAAAAGTTCCAGTTGTTATGGATAAATGGAAAAATATATTTTCTCACAGGACATTGAAAGAACTGCATACAATTAAAATAAGAAAGAATACACAGGCAGAGATTTGAAACTTAGGTTTTAAGAGGTTTTAAAAGGTCTTTGATGTGCATTTAGTGGAGTTAATGTCTCACTATGCTTTTTAACCTTACGTATGTGTGTTGACAGTGAAGACAGACCAGCTCCTAACCATCAAGAAGGAGCTGTTGCAGATCAAGACAAAGATCGACTCACTGCTGGGAAGGCTGGAAAAGATTGAGAGGCAACATCGCTCTGAGACCGGTAAGAAACAACAGAGGGAGGGCAGAACCTGTCTGCTGTAGGAGCGCCTGAGAATATATTAACTGGAAGAGACAAAAAATGTTTGCATAATTTAAAGTACTGAACAAAGACACTCAAACAAAAGAGGCAAACTAATTTGGAAATGTTGCTTTTATGAAACTGAAGAAAAGAAATTTGTTTTGTTCTAGCATTGGTCTATTTCTCTCTGCGTTGTCTTTTGCCAGAGATGCAGAGGAAACAGGAGGAGGTGTGTGATCGTCTCCATGGTGATGGTGAAGACCACTCCGGAGGAGAGGAAGTGGAGGGAACAGCCGAGGTAGAGGCAGGAGAGATGACGGACGGAGGCGAGGATGACTTTGAAGATGAAGGAACCAGCGACATGGTGAGGAGCCTAAGCAGACAGCCTCTCGCTTTCTCTTTTTCTCTCTCCCTCTCTTTCTCTCTTTCTCTGTCTCTCTCTCTCTCTCTCTGCGAGGAGTGAGTGGGTTGTTCACTCTCTCAAATGAAAGCAATGTACCGTCTTTGGCTATGAAACAGAAATTGTAGCCTGAGTTGAATCTGTGCCCAGTCACTCGTATTAAAGCCACACCAAGTGGTACAAAGACCGGTCATGAAAAATTGTAACTACAACAGAACCGTTCTTTGCTTCTGTGTGATATGATACAGTTTAACATATTTAGAGACACAATTTGAGATCATGAAACCTTTATTAAATTTCTGGAAACACAAAAGGAAGGGATTTCAATGTTTTTTTTTATATTAATACCACCTTAAACTCATACAAGATAAAAACTGTTTGATCAGAGGCCCAACCTGAAGCCATCTAGTTTTAAGCAGTGGTTTCTTTATTTTTCATGGTAATATTTACAAATAAAACAACTACTCACATAGTTTGACAAAGCGCATATTTATGACTTTTGACCTGGCCATGTTAAATACTCCATGTCTTCAGGAAGGTTTTAAAGTTCTTGATGACCTTGTAAAAACATTATGTGAAATTGAGTTGCAAAAGATAAGGAGAAACTAAACTAAAATGGCCAGTTTGTTTCATAAGGGAGTCTTTCATTGTATTTTGAGAATTAAGTTTACATCTGCAGCCTGATCATAAAAAAACAGTAAAATTGTATATATCCCTCATATATATTTTTTAATTAAATTACAAAACCAGGTGAATACAATGTTATGTGTCAGAATGTCTGTTTCTATAGATTATTGCACTGATGCCTCGATTGCTTGTATTGCAGATAGAGAACCACATATCGGACATAGACAACTGAGTAAGGTCAGTATGTATTTACTTCCTATTTATCAACATAACTCTCTTACTTATTTCTTTGAAAGTATCTGTAGGTCACTACAGATAATGTCAACCACAGAAACAGTTCAAGGTTTTAAAGGTTTAAATCTATCTTAAAGGAGATGGAGAATTTGAATTAAACAGCTTGAGACTTTATTCAGTCTTCTTCTAAATGAAGCTTCATTTTATTCATCTGGGAGAAAATGCAAGGCCCATTTTTCTGCAGCTATCACTGATGGCTGTCTGGGAATAAGGAAGGATATGACTCTCTAACACCGGCTCTTTTCATCAAATGACATTTAAATTTCCCCTGATTTTTTTATGGGAACAAATGGCCATAAGAGTCAATCTAGAGCTTGCCTGACATTTTGTTCCTGTTGCACTCAAGTGCCCAAGAACAGAAATCTTTTATCTTGGGATTCTCGTTCCACGGGATAGATTTATACGCTCAGATCAGTTTAGCTTTTTTTTAATCGAGAGAATTTTGATCTTGATTTCTGGATTTACAAATGTATGTGAAATATAGTGAAATGGTAAAATAGTGATGTTTTAATAAAATTGAGGCCATTTTTAATGCCTTAAAAATTCCTAAACTGGTGAAATCTTCTTTCTGAGTGATTTCTTTGGGTGATACCATGAAATTCATTTCAACAGTCACACCAAACTAAATGTTTAAAAGTTTAAAAAGTGAAAAAAACCCTCATATATAGACAGACTTTTGGCCTTTTGAACTTTGCATATTTTCTTGTATTCATCCTAATTGGAGGATCTATGAGCTTGAGCTGCCTGTTTACAGTCATGCAGCAGCAGCAGCTCATTGCTTTTAAGACCAGACTTTATTGGTGAAAATCTTGAACGTTTGAGACAAGAGTCTCACAAGGTAGCCACCATTTACATGTGATTAAAGTCATACATTTCAAAGCACCTTGTTAATTGTCTTTTCTTTTTCCATCAGCAAAGACGTAGTGACACTGGATACCAGCAAAATCCTCTTGATCAGGGAGGTGTGTTTAAAGTGAAAGGAAACAACGCGGGAAGTGACTGACAGCAGAGGAAGATGTTTTCAGACATGTTGCAGCTTGTTTGCCTCATCCAAACATCACACTCCTGATGTGTGCTTTATCAAAATGCAGGATATAAATATTCTCCAGACTACTGCAAGATGCAAAGAGCATTGAATATTCTCGAGTCAGAACGGTTGCTTTTCTAAAAATAAAAATACAGGCAAACGCAGTATATTGTGTGCTTATCATCTATTGTTCTGTATTGTGCATATAAAATACAGTTATGTGAACCGAAGAACATGAAATGGTCTCTTTTTGTTGTATTTTGCTGTATGTTCATGTTTCTGTGAGTCAGCCACACTGCAGGGAGAGAGATGAATATGAATGTAAGTTAATCTCGTATTCTTTGGCACCTGATGACAATGTGATTTGTTTTAATTGTACATTTGGGTGAAATCTTGACATGATTTCTGCTGTGTTTCACGCTGTATTGGATGCATACCATGTTTCTCATTTGTTGTTCACAATAAGGAGCTTTTTAACATTTATTTATATTCTTTTCATAGTGATCCGAAGAATTGTTTTCAGCATGTTCAAGGTGTGACTATTACGGATAATTTGTACTCGTTGCATCTGTTGTACAGTCATGGATGATAAGAATTTTTGAAATAAATCTGCCTCCCATCCTTGATGGGCTTATTTTGTGGCTTATTTTCCACAGTGTTTAACGAAACATATCCAGATTGTAGAGTTTCTCTCATGTTTGGAACAACTGTGTTGATATTATTCTCTGAAAACATGAAATTACAGAAGAAATAGACTAACTGGAATCACTGTTTGTGTTGTGACAGAGCTACGCCGCACTTTGTGAGAGTTACATTTAGTATACATTTTGGAGTTTTTTTATTTTTAAATATTTCACAGATCATAAGCTTAAAAAACAATTATTTTTGCATTTACAGCACCTCCCACACTTATTTTCACCATTAGCACAGATAGCACCAAAAGCCTTAAAATAAATAATAAGCTTTTATAAAATAATGTGGCACTGAAATTGTTGGAGAAATTAATCTATTTAGTGAAAAAAAACTACTTTTTTCTGTTTTAAATTACACACTCCATAAAAAATTCAACCCGGCCATCCCATAAAATGCATAATGTTACTGGCATAGTGTACTGAAACACAAACGCACATGTGCTTTAAAAATAGCTTAAATAGAAGACAAACCCTGATCTCCAACAGTCTAGGCAATGGCTCCCATAGATGTGGTCAGGATCACACTTTGGGTCTTTAATCGACCAGTGTAGGCTTTTTGTAGATTCAGAAATTAAAATAAATATTATGGTACAGAAATATTTACAAATATCTACAAATAAAACAGATAATCAGTACTTAAGACTATATTAAACAATGTTGGGTGGGTGTTCATAGTGTTTGAGTGGTGACAGTACACTTATTTACCTTGGCCTTTAGTCTTGCATACTCATTTAAAAGTATGCAAGATATTGTATACTATTACATACTATGTCCTGCTAGACTCTTGCACTGTTTTTTGGGTCAAAAGGAAACAACTTTGGGAGAAAGGATCTGGAACACAAACTGGAACCTCTTTTTTTATCATCAGCCAACTGAAAGAAATGATCAGATACCTAGAATCTTAACCATTTCCATGGATTAATTTAGACTGATATATCAGAATATTTAAGGGTAAATATCTGAATATCATCTGTGTAGCTGTGATAGGAGTTAACACTAAATATTCTTAAAAGACAAGGTAATGGATGTAAATAACTAAAATATAGATCTAAGAACAGAATCTTGAGACACACTATGCTTAAAAAAATCTGAAGATGGTTTACCTTTAGATTTTGCAGCAAAAGTAGTTCTAGACAGAAAATAAGAAAACCAGTCCACTGCTGTATCAGATATATCCACCTAATATCTTAATGTTAGGTCAGTAACTTTGAGAGTAAAAAAAATCTAAACTGTAACCAACATTATTAAGTCTGCAGCTACTGTTGTCCAAATTGGAAATAAGTCATGAAAATCTCTGAGCAGAAAACATAACTGAAAATTGTCCAATACATTGACTTTATTGTTTGCATCAGGCAACAATAATCAAAGATTGCTAAGTCAACAAACCCGCAGAATGATGGTGCAAAAGCTAAATAATATGAGCATAACAGTGCTGAGAGGACAACTCAGCACTGTGATGACACAAATTTAAAATAAGATATAATTTGCTAGATATAATTTTACAAGCAGACATTAATGTCATTTATGATAAAATGGATGTTTTGTTATTAATCAATCTCTAATTCTTCCAAGAACAAAAAAGTAAATTAATGCAGTCAAATGAAAGTGAATGTTTAATTCATATTTGGTGAGGAAAATGTAATGCCATAGTAAAATATTGCCTACCTAATGTAAATCATTTACCGTATGTTACAAATATAGAAACAAAAGGTTTAAAGGTTTATAGATTAATACCTAATACATATAAACTGGATATAAATTTGATCTTATTTATCAGGCATGTGCCCTTAAATTACAGTTTTACTGCAGGATTTATTGTAATCATTTTCCAACAAACTACTGGAAGAAGCAATGTTTAAAAAGACATATTGTTGTGCTAAAGGAACACATTTTCTACTAAGGATGACTTAGCGTACTCATTCACATTACACCAGTTACCTAATTGGAATTGAGAGTATCACTTTATTTTTAATACAGAGCCCTTGTGAATCGTAGTTGTTGAGAAATGTGGTGGCCTGGCAGCAACAGATGGCATTTCTAATTCAGTCACTTCATTAGCACCACATCATCATTTTCTCAGGTCAAGTCGGCCACTGGCTGGTTTGCAGGTTTAATTGGTTCTATCACAGCTGGCCAGGAGCCAGTGAGTACAGTGATCAGTCATGCAGCTCCTATAATATGGAAGATGTTCAGGTGCGATGCACTAAATCTCTCACCGGGCTGCAAAGCTGCTGGAGGAGTTATGAGCATAATAGGGGTCAGGATCTTTATGATTCAGCTGTGATTTACCGATGATCATACAAAGAAAGCAAAGCATACCCCAAGCTTCGTCTCGCAGCTCTCAACTTTCAGTGCTATGAATTTTATCAGCGGAAAATAAAGTAGAAACAATGCATCTATGCTTAATCTATCAAAGCTCTGCAAATCATTTCAAATTCCCCCTCTCTTGTATAGTTTTTTCATGCTCCTGTTTTTGTTTTATTTAGTTAAAGTAGATTTTATTCATTCTGTCATGTTCAATGTTCAATTCGGTGCTTTTGTTAAACATTTGTTATATCTGAAAAACAGTTTAGTCATGCATCATCCTGACAGCCAGGAAAAGAGATGCTTCACATTAGTCTATATGTGAGCTTCTATTGTTTTCTTTTGTCCTCTTCGCTCCTGTTTTCTCTTTTGAAAAAGTCAAATAAATAAATGTATCACCTGGGGTTCTGTAAACATAATAAACCTGCAATGATTGTTGCAAAGGATTAACCTCAGCTCACCCCCTGCTCTTGGGTCTTTTTCTGTGTTTTTTATTTTTACTCCAAAAATATGTAAAAAAAAAATGTAATGTATAACTTAAAATAGTGCAGTCAGATATACTATCATCTTAAATACACCAGAATATGTCTTGTTATAAGTGAGTTACTTTTGATATCAGAAAGCTTTTTTCTTCGAAGGGCATTAACACAACGAAAAAACATGTGAAGTCAAGTAAGCACCTTTATAATGTGATCAACCATCAATTATCAAAGGCATTTTTTCTCTTTCTCTCTCTCTGTCTCTCTCTTTCTCTGTCTCTCTATCTCTCTCTTTTCATCTGAAAGACAGTTCCTGGGGAAAGATGCACTGCTGTACATTAAAACAAGTCAATTTGTGAAAGTGACATGCAAATCAATGATGGATGAGTTTAATGAATGTTACTCTTTAAAATCTTTAAATGATTATGTTTTTTTATGTTTATTTGTGGCTTTCCCACTGCAATCTACGCCTAGATCAAAATTTTCAGGTCAATATTCTCTGCAAATTAATCTGAAGAACTTTTATTCCACAGTAGAAATACGCTGACATCAGTCACCAGTTGTCAGCTACTTAGATTAATCAGTGTAAAGATTAATTTATCTGCAGCAAATACACTGTGCACAACTGCTAGACTTGTATTTTTGGTGATTAATTTTATTTTTTTTAAAAAGCAGTCAAATAAATTAGCATTTAAATTTTTTTTTTCTTTTACATTTTTTTTATTGAAACTTAAGGTAACGTGATCAGCCACTGTGGTTGTCCACGTTTGTTTTCACTTCCAACAAATTGAAAATATTGATCTTCCAAGGCCCTGTCTTGCAAAGTGTGACATTTGCTGTGAATTGACCCCATATGAATAAACTAAATTCCAGTTAATTAGCTTTTTGTTTAGCATGTAAATTGCTGATGCTAACGTTTTTGCTGCCACTAAAATAAGCATAAGTGCCACCTGTCGGCCTTGACGTTGTGTTTTAAACCTACGGTTTATGGGTGGAGCGCAGAAAACTTACCCGGATGTTACCGTTAGCAACGTCATGTAAACAGGAAGTGTGAACGCAGACGCGGCGAGTTTAATTTTGCTCAGCCGAACAGCGACATTAAATATTGTTATAAACTGACATCGTGTTGTTTCAGTATATTTAAATGAAGGTATCCGTGAGCTGTTGGGTTGTTCCAGTAGTTTTGACTGCTGTTTGTGGATGAGTTGATAATAATTTGACTTTCTTTAGCCCCCCTGCGAGTGGTGGAAGCTACATTTCGGCTAGGCTAGGCTACATGATTCTGGCCTGAAGACTTTGGGGATGTTTTTGGTGATTTCAATACAGTTTTCTGCACCGTTCGCGGAGTTTGGCAGGGGTTGGCTGTTATTCTTCTTAGCTAACTTCATATTGGGCAGTGCGACAGACTGAACTGGCTGGATACTGTTACCATGGGAGATAAAGAGCTCAGCCTTATTGACAAGCAGTTGACAAGGTAACGTTGAATAACTATTACATCAAACATTACATTATTTATTTATTTATTTGCATTAATGCAATGGATTTTAGTATTGCTTTTTAAATAAACCATGTAGTTTAAAGCATAATTAAAATTGAATCGTAGCACATTTTTTAGTACTGGCTAAATGCCGATTTTAAATTTGCTCAACTAAAAGTTAGTCAGTTTGAAGAAATATAACTTGGTTGATACTACCAAGCTAAAAAATGAAGAAAAAAAGGTTCTCATTCTTTCCTGTTTCTAAATGTGTCAAGTATTAACATGTACTTTAATAAACACTTTTGAATTAATTAAGAACAGAAGTCTGGAACTTATGCTTTGATAAAGATACTCTCCTATTTCATGTTGAATTCAAAACTATCTCTCTATAAAAAACACTTTCTCCTATTATGTGTTTTAGTTTTAAAAGACATAACCTGAACAAAAATGGAAATTGTGATTGGCCAGGAAAAACCTTATTGGTGAAGATCTCGTTTTAAATGACATTGATCACAATCATTGGGGTTTTTAATAACCAGAGTAGGTGGGAATGTGTTGAAGAAAGTAATTAATAAAATCATCTATAACCAGAACCAGTGGAAATACATTGAAGGAAGTAAATAATAAAATAAAAATCTTGAATTTGTATAAAACGCAATGCTGACAATAAGCTTGGATTAAAGTTTTATCCTACTTCAACTCTGACATTGCTTCCTTCTGTGTAGTTTAAAAGATGTTCCCCTGAGTCCTGCTGTTACATCTCTTAATCTGCACTGCAATCACATCCCGAGGATCGAGGGCCTGTCCTCTGCCTGGCATTTGCATCACTTAGACCTTTCTTCCAATCGCATATCTAAGATTGAGGGTCTGAGTTCCCTCACCTCCCTCAGGACTCTGAATTTAGCATCCAACTTAATCACAAAGGTTGAAGGTGAGTGTTTTTCTTTCAAATGTTCCCTGCACTAAACAAAATATTTGAGCTCCTTACAAGTTCTTGAAGTAATAATTAATTCTTCAAATCTGTTTTCAATGTCCCACCTTTTTCAGGATTGAATGGCCTTGTGAACTTGAAGAAATTAAACTTGTCCTACAATCAGATAAATAATGTCACAGGTGGGTTAAGTACTGCTTGTGAAGATTTCTGATCCATCTGCACTGAGTGATACATTTAATGTTAACTACTCCTGAACTCATTTTTTTCCAGGTCTGCTGTATCTTCATGGCTCTGAGTACAAACTGAAGCACCTCAGCCTTCATGCCAACCTCATAGACAGCATCGATCATCTTCTGCAGTGCCTACTGGGGTTACAAGGCTTACGCAGTGTCACTTTAAACCAGGATGGTGGAGACAACCCCATCTGCATCGCACCAGGTTGGAATAGAAATACTACCTTTGTACATCATCAGGTGGATGAAAATGCAGAATAGGAAATATAAAAGCTTGAATACGCTGAACAAAAAATTGAAACCTGAATAGGTAAACAAGCACTTACCGTATATATAATAAAGATAATCAGACTGATAATAGTTGTTCAGTGATCTGTCTCTTCATCCTGCCTGTTTCTGTATTTCATGCAGTGATCTAATCCAAGAAAATGTTTTAAGACATGTATCCATGAATACATATAGCCAATATAAAGAGTGACTTTTTACAACTTTTGTGGTTGTTCTGACTTAGTTTTTTAAACAAATCTTTGTCACAACTTCTGCATTGAAAATTGTTTTAGTTGGTCATTTGTATGACCGTGCCTGTTGGTTGCTATATATTTCTCTTGTCTGTATTATTAATACTATATTTTGCGTGTTTCCAACACTCTGTGAGCTCTAGCATCTTAGTCACTATATTGGGGGTCTGGTGTGGGTGTCTACTGCTGCAAGAATCCATCCAGCAGCCTTAAGATATAATTGACATGCAGGATATGTTTACATGACCTTTTTTTTTTCTCTGACCACTTAGGATTTCTATTTTCTTAACTTCTCTATAGACTCAGTTTCTGCAATTTCAGAGCACAACAAACACAAAAACCAAAATGGTGTTGAAGCTTAACTAATGTCCCTGTGAATGGATAACTCCACCCACCCACAGACAATTTTTAATCTTTTTTTTTAACAAAGTGGACAGATCTAAGAGACACAGAGGGTGTGGTCAAGTGTGAGGTTTAGCGGAGGGGATTAAGTGAGACTATGGTCAAGATAAAGGAAATCACTGGTGCGAACTTTGAGACTTTGTCGCTATATGTGATTTTCAGACTCCTCCTGCGACTTTTGGCAAATTTAGTGATTTCTATCTGTGTTGTTGTGCATTCAGAGCAGAGATGGGACCCATTCCACTCCATGGCCACATTCTAAATGAATCACACATGTACAAAGGTCAGAAGCACTCTTGATCAATGCTCACCATGCTTCTAACTCACCATGGGGGCGCATGTCTGAGTGAGGCAGTTTTAACTGAAAGCAATATTGTTATACACATCAACCACTCTGTACGATTGTAACCAATAGATAAACTCAACAGTAGTTTATCTAAGTCATTTTTTGGCCAGATATTGCAGAATTAAACACATTAAAAAAGATGGCAAAGAACAGGTGATTTGTAGTTTAGTTACTCTTTGAATGGTGTGAAGTTTAATTTGAAAATGCATCATTTCATTATTATCCACAGTGGTGTTCTCTGATGGCCAGCAGTCTTTTGTTTACTGAGGTTTTATTCACATTGTGTGGAACAGAAGTACACATACATAGCTGGTAAAATTTTCTTAGTCTGTTTGGAAGTTTAAAAAAAAAAAAGATTTACATCATAGTTATTGCAACAGCTCACAGTGTGCATAAGAATATTGACTGTGAGGAGGATCATATAGGCTGTACAAATTATTAATGCGAAGTGCTGGAAAAATATTATCCAGGGACATGAGCTGGACAGTCAAAGTCGGTGTTTATGTAATATTTGTGCTGCTCTTAGTTTTGTTGAAAGCCTCGGAGAAAGTAGTTTTTGTAATCATGCTGGAGGTTTGTGTACTGGTTTCTGAAAAGAACAAGAAAAGTTCAGCCTAAGGACTAGACTGTTCCTATTATTTCTTTCTCTGCCCTGCCAGCTGTTTTTGTAAACATTATTGAAGGCTTGCACTTGCACTGCTACCAAGAAGTATTTTTATTTTGCTTTTCTTCTATTTAAAAACTTGTGTTATCTATGCAAGACCACCATTTTTTAAACTCTTATTATTAAAAAATATTCAATCTAAAAAACAAGAGCATGACTTTGCCAAATTAAGCTATTTTGTCTGAATTTAACTTCCTGTATTAATTATGAATAGTTTATTTTTTAGATTTTGCCAGTGCATTAACAGTTCTATATAACCAAAAATTAACATCATTTTATCTATATCTGTGGTTCAAAATTGATCAGTTGATTAGTACAGTTCAAAGCTGTTAGCTATAAACAGATTTGTATTAATCTTTTTTGTTTCATTTAATAAGCTCATCTGAGTTTAAGTCATTATAAAACTAAACTATAATCTGTTTCTGTTTCTTTCAGCTCTGTCTTTGTTATTTAGGTTGACAGACATTTTAATATTCAAAATATTCCAGTTATGTTTCTCTCTGCTCATGATTAATTTACAGCCAGCGTCAATAAAATGAGCTGTTTTCATTTTTAGGAAAAGATGTTGATAACTTGCGTCTTTATCTGACTTTGTATACAGATATTCTCGTTCAAGACGTTCTCCTGTTACACAAGCCAGATAAGTGGTGCAAATCAGGATAAGAATAGATAAAATATGTTTGGAGGACAAACTTTGACATTATTCAATATATTTAAGATAGTAACAGTCGTTTAATGTTTTTGTTAAAAAAATTATAACGGTGTAAAGGTTTTTCTAATGCAACTGTGTTTCTGCTTTATCGCAGCATACTGGGAAATTGTCATGGAGTCGTTGCCACAGATTTCTGTCCTGGATGGCCTGGACCGGCTCAGACATCCTTCATCTCCAGGATTAAGCAGTGACATCCCCGGCCTGGATGACTACGTGGACTTTTTGCTTTCCTCCGATACGAGCCACGGTGAAGCGGTAATCTGTCATTTTATTCCACTGTTACTTATTTGTACTTCATTTTCCTCCAGTGTGTTGCATGATATTGCATTTGCAACAAGCACTTCAATACAACTGGTAGCCTACGTTACTCTAATCCGAGTGCCATGGACGTTAGCTTTGGTTATCAGTAAAACATTTGGATTTGTTTTGTCATCTTTATGATCCCATATAGTTTTCAGTGACTAAGATGCTAAAGCTCAATGAGTTTTTGGGTCATTCTGATGATGAAAGAGAGACAAAAATGTGCGTTAATCACAATCCGTATCGTTAATGTGATATTTAAAGATAAAATCACAGTTTGCGCTCCTAATTTGCGCTATTACTGACAATTTTTAGTATTTCAAAAAGATAATTTATTAGCATTACAATGGCTGCCTCACCTAAAATAATCAATTCACATACAAAACTAAATAGGTTCACTTTAATTCTGTAGGAATTTGTTTATCAGAATTTTTAGCACATTAAAGCTAATCAAACATCACATGTTGACCTTTTTGGCTTACTGTAAAACCCTTTACAACATTATTAAAAGTTTTTCTTATTATTTTGAAGAATGCATAACTATCAGCCGTTCTTCATATTCAACAGTCTTCACACACATAAAGCAGAAGTGTCTGCAAAACACTTGAGACATCCCCATCTATATACTTGACTCTTGCCACCCCTGATTAGATGTCGCCCTGAGTGAGGAGGCATATCATGGACTGATAGATGACACTCTAGGGTCCCAGGCAAAGCCGACTGCAAAGTACACATTCTGTCTTGTGTCGTGAAAAGCCATAAAAATAAAATTTGTGCCTGAAGCAAAGTCGAAACCCTGAAATAAAAATATAATTGCAGGTTAGGGGTGCTGTCACCACGCCACACATCGACAAGGCGCTAACTCAGTTTCGGCAGCAGATCGCCTCAGAAAAAGCAACAGACTCAGCCACAGGTCCAGTCACCCAACCAGTCCGTCAGAACTCTCAGCCGGTTTGTCCCACTGTTACCGTTTCACCTGACCCCATCAATGAAGAGCGCATCAGGAAGCTGGAGCACCAGGTGTCGCAGCTCATCCAGCAGGTAACATATGAAAACCATCATTAGGAAGTATTTTTACATATTAGACTTTAGTGATGATTCAGTCACTGGCATGACTTATAAAGGCTGAATCCCAGTTCAATATGTTATCCAGTTCTGTGGAAATATTTTAGGATTTCACATATAAACTTATAAATCGAAGGTACTTTCATATCCTTCAACGTTGGAATTTTACATTAGAGACCAACACAAAGAAGCGCGTAATTGTGAAGGTAGTAAGGAGACATTCTAAAATATTTCACATTTTTTTTATGAAAAAGAATTAAAAAGTGTGGCATTCCATACATTTCTTGAGCCAATACATTGTAGAGTCAACTTTAATTGCAACAACATTCACAAATTTTCTGTGGTATGGCTCTGCCAGCTTCACGTATCTAGAGGCATACTGTACATCTTTGCCCTTCCTCCTTTTAGCTGAAGCTCAGTCAGCTTAAGTATATATTTTTCTGTATGCAAGAGGTGTAGGAAACCTGATTTGATTGCCATAATTTACACCATTCCATTACACTATAAGTCTGGCATTTTGTTTAATATTATTATCTTTTTGGATGGTGAAGTCTCTTATTAACCTCTGACAAATATTTTCCAGGTCTAGCTCCATTCGTCTTGCCATTAGCTCTGACACACTTCCCTGTCCTTGCAAAGCAAAAACATTGCCAAAGCATGATGCTGCCACCACTATGTTACATTGTGGTGATGGTGTGTCAATGTTAGTTCAGGCCACAAACTATTTTTTTAAATGTAGGGCAAAAAAAATTTGTTTTGTTCTAATCTGCCCAGAGTCTGCTGACTGCTTCTCTAGTTAACGATGCCTCCTTAAGGCCAGTTTAGGTTGATTGAGGTTTTTCAGTTATGCCATGCTCTTTAATTTTTTGGATACTCAGATATCTCCACCACTTCATCTCTTACCAGTCTACTATGTTTCTTGATCTTCATGACATTTTGTTTATCGATTTGAGGCGTCTATCAAATCCCTGAGTCCTTGGCAGCGCAGCTGTATCTATGCTGAGATTATATAACAGAGGCATATTGTCTTTTGATGGCAGTTGGTTGTACTGGATTTTGGAGAATCAAGGACAGAATACAAATGCAAGCCTAACTTTTTAGACTTAAAATAAAAATCTCAATAGGTACATATTGTCGTCCTTCCTTGTAACTGTTATGGAGTAATTTATGTGGGTCTATCCCATAAAATATCAATAAGATACATATAAATCTGTTGTCCTGATGTCTGTCACGTAATCAGAATCCTCTCTCTGTGTCTGTTTCCTACCTAACATGTATATATTTCTCTGTATTTGCTAAGGCCCCTGCAGGTGAAAAAGCAAGTATCTCTACTTATGCTCAGACAAAGGTACGCAAAGCCAAGAGGGACACAGACCAGACATCAGAAAGCGAATGTGACGGGAAAGAAAACAAAAAACACACAAGAATTTCCAAATTCCATAACACGACGACGACAAGCACGACCACCCAGGAGTCCAAGAGCACCAGATCAGATAGGTGAGGCTGTGCATATAACACATACATGTAACTTTGATTTTTTTTTTGTAGTGGAGATATCTTATTTTCCTGAGATTTAAATGCATATTTTGTGCATGTCAAACATCTTCATCACTGGTGGAAAGTCCATGGAAATGTTGGAGTCATTTTAAAAATTAGCACCTTTAATAGCCATATACAATGCAGCTGAGGGAATTATCATGTCATTATGTTTTGACTTCAATAATCAGTTTCCTTGATAATAGAGGAAATCCTTTCACAACTAAAACCAGGGGAATGATGCTTATTTTGTAATGTCTCATCACATCACCTCCATTATTAAGAATGAGGATTTCCTGTTGTCCTCCCTCATTTCTCTCCATCAGTTGCTGACGACTTGTGCTCTATTTTCTGCAGGCTTAAATCTGTCCACTTTGCAGCTCCAATTTAACTCATATTTTACATTTGTGTAAAGCATGCTAGGATTTTAAGCTTTGACTCCAGACATTCTCTGGAGATCTGCTCTGCGTTAGTTTTAGAGCCAGTTCACTTCCTGTGTTTTGTTTTTATTTTGCAGCGATCAGGAGAATCGTAAACTGAACATGTCAAAGTCTGCTGTGGGGCCCAGAAGAAAGGCTGCTGGAGCCAGAGCCGCACCGTCCATTTCTCAAACCTGGAAGCGACCTCTGAGAGCAGCTAAGACCTCTGGTGGTGTAACAGTCAAGTCCTCTCAGGAAGAAGAAACCTATAGGGTATGTTCTGCATCTGTTTGGATGAATGCTAGCATTTTTTAGTAAGTGAATATATTGTAAATGCAATAAGAAAATAAAAACTGAAGAATATGTTTCCTGTAGAAAACAAAAACAAATTGTCCTACTTTTGTTCTTACTTTTGCTCAGAAACCTAATAAAAACCCGGCTATCTATGTAGCAGCAGAGTCCAATATCTGCTTGGTTATTGCACTTTAAAAAAAAAAAAACAAGCAAATGATCCAAACATATTTAGTTTCTGTTGCCAAAGAGCTGTATCTTTAGGTTATCTGTCATGAGCACAATATTGCAAACATCCTGATCATATTTCATCAGAGCTCTAGCTGCTGTGATTTATCTGACGGTTGCTCCGAGCCACTGCAAAATAGTTTATGAGCTTCTAACTTTTAAATTGAAGAGAACTGCAACCACCCAACTACTTTTCTGTAAATCATCCAAAACTTATTTTCTCTCAATAATTTAATTGAAAATCAGAGTGATGTGTATTTCATATTTTCAAACAATTAAAAACCCCTAAATTTATTTTCTCAGAAAATTATGATGATCAATATATGTCTGTTGGCTCTACTTTGTTTTATGATTTTTTTAATTTATATTTTGTAGTTTTATCTTAGTAGTTTAATCCAGTATGTTAATCTCCCCACTAGCTGTAAGAATGTATTTGACCCTGTATAAATCTTTACTCCTGACTTTTCTCAAACTCCACTGCTTATTTCACGTTTGAGTAGAATCTCTGCAGTCCACACCGTTTGAATCTCCCTCAAACACTTGAATGGACTTTGCTTCACATTCCTCTCTAGGCTGTGGGAATCCTTCTTGCGAGTGCATTCTTTTCTACTACATTTTTCCTTCCTCTCAACTTTCTAGAAACATCCTTGGATAAAACAATCTGTAAAGAGGGAGCTTCTTTAGCAATGTGTTTTTGTAACTGACACTTGAGGAGGATGTCAGTGAACGTCTTTTGGTGATAGAATGCCACTTGTGCGAAAAGTGCAGCCGGGAAAGTTTCTAGCCACTAAATATTCCACAGTGAACTTTTGACGGTTCTTCAGCAGAGTGGAAGTGTTTTTGGAAGAACTTCCAGCTATGAAGATTTTGGCCATTCAGAATCACAGCATGCATAGTCAATAGCTACAGACTCCAAACTATGTGACCCGTAGATTAGCTCAAGAACAGAGCAGAGAGGTTCATGGAATGGGTTTCATTTTTGAGAAACTGCTGCCAAGTTTTAAATCATAATCATAGAACACAGTGCAAATAATTGAATGCAGTTGTGTAAAACTTCCGTACCACTGGCCTCCAGAGCAGTGGAAGTTGTGGGGATATTTACACTTAACTTGCATTATGTGAAGTGTAAAGTTTAGTTCTTTCATTCTCACTAAAACCAGGAAGGTTTTAGTTCTAAAGTCCTTTCACTGGCTTTCTGTAGCTCAGAGAATAGACTTATAAATACTGTTGTTAGTTTATAAAGTCCTCAAGTGGAGGAGTTTAAGTATCTGGGGGTCTTGTTCACAAATGAGGGAAGAAGGGAGCGGGAGATCGACAGGCGGATTGGGGCAGCGTCTGCCGTGAAGCGGGCGCTGTACCGGTC
>CAEGAF010168045.1:0-11760 GCA_903067075.1 Micropoecilia bifurca | reverse complement strand
ATGGTTTGATGCATCGTGTAACCGGAAAAATAATACTAAAAATAATAATAAAATAATATAAAATCAGCGTGATGCGTGACTCTGAGGAGAACGCGAAAGCTGAACCTGCATGATGAGGTTAGCGCTGCTCGTTATCCACAAACGCTCCGGCCAACCAGGACCACAGACAGAAACTTTACAGTGAAGACAGACACAGAGCCACATGCTGGGCAGCGTGTTGAGACGTAAACGCTGCATATAATTGTTTGTTCACAAAGATAAATCATTCTCATCACTTCACAACGCGCCTCTCAATTTGTTACAAGTTATTCCTGCGGTTCACTTTGAGCTGCGCAACGGAGCTACGCAGCGGGTTTTAAACTCTTACCTAGATTCTCCAAAGAATCATAATTCCTCACAGTGTCCAGTTTGAGTGAAAGGAGGTGGCAGCGCACGATCCGCGCTGAGGTAAAGCAGCGGCAGCGCGGGGCAAAGCGCAGAGGCGCCAGCTGTGTGATTGGTCCACACACTGTTGAGTTTAAATGCATAAACTATAAACCTATCTAAAACCTATGTGTCTGTATATATGTAGGTTTTTAACAACTGAAGATAACATACTTGATTGTTTTTAAAAAAAATGGCACTAAAATATGCCTGTAAAACACATAGTAATGCCCCTTTAATTTATTATTTAATCATTTTCTGTATTTTATTTGAACCATTACTAATGTTTTAACCATTGTTTTGATTTATGTTTTTTGGATCTACTGTATCAATCCAAAGGTAAATGCAGTGAAAGATCCCCAAACCAGGAAGATCTCATGCTCTTCTCCAGGTCCTCCTGTAGGCTTCACCATGACTACAACACCACTATTCACAGTACACACAGTTTACCGTTTAGTACGTGGTAACTGGAAAATCTCCTGCCACAGATAGAACAAGCCTTTGTTCTGGTCCTTCTGCCCAACAGAGACGCTCTGGATGATTCTGGAGTCCAGCTGCTTCAAGCCACGCCCATGCAGGAACTGCCCAGACAGGAGCCACATGCTAAATATGATATGAAGCAATGCAATGCAAGGCAGACAAATAAGAGGTTTCTTCAGAAAATCACCAGGCACCTGTAGTGTGTTAATGCAGGAGCGGATGTCATTATCCGTCTTCTCACCCAAGCACATCAGAGCACCTGTGTCTACTTTCAGGCCCTGTAGCCTGCAGATCTGGGAGAGAAAAAAGAAAGAAGAGGAAAGTTTGAGCTTCAAAACTTGTGTCTTCATGTGAGTGTTTACATGTTTAAATACTGACCTCTGCCAATCTCTGAGAGAGGCGAGAAGGCTGAGTTTGTGGGAAAGCCAGAAGAAAAGCTTGTTGTCTGAGAGGTCTGAGAGCAGGAACATAACTAAAAGGGGAAAAAGATGAAATATGTAGAAATCAGACAGGAAAAACAGAAAGAATCCGTCTGTTAGTTCTGAGGATCTGGGTCATGATGAAATTAGTCTGTTCTTTACTTGGTTCTAGATATTAAACAAATCTAACCTTCACTGTACAAAAATGCAGAACAGATTCATCACCATCAATATTTCTTAAAATCAAGCTAAAATGAAGATCAATGTGAAAAAACTAAATACACCCCATTAGGTCCAGTAGCTATATCTTAAAGCATTTGTTTGTCACATCCAAAAAGGGCAAAACTTGACTCATTCAAACATGAGGGTTCAAACATTCTTTTTAATCAAATACTTTCTCTTGAAATTTTGTTGGTTCAGCTGCTTTTTACTTTCTGAAGAAAAAGAGAAAATTAGATGCACACACTTTCCGTGTCCAATCAAAAGCAAAACCCTAAAGTATAAACAACATGCTGATCAACATGAAAAAAACGCACAGCAGGGGGCCAACAGAACACAGACCCATCGAAGCCCCTGTATTACCAGACTAAGGCAAAAACAATCCAAAAGAACCTACTGCAAACAAAAGAAGTCAAAACAGGACAACCAGTCCCACTGGGCCAAGATTACAACTAAAACACAAACAAAATAAATAACAGTGGTGGAGCAAGCGAAGAGAAAGACGGTATCCTAAAGGGTCAGCCTATTTATAGACAGGCACAGCAATAATCACAAAATACATGTAATTAACCAAACTCCAAAAAAAACTAATGTCTGCCTGTGTTGGTGCCAAATTCAGTTGTCGGGATAACAGACTCTATATGTGTTTATATAAAGACAGGCAGCTGTAAATCCAGCCCACACCATCAGCTGAACAGCTGGTCTGCTACGGAGCAATGCTACAATTCCAGAAGGATAATTTGCTGTCAGATGTCACTGTTCATCTTACAGGTCGTTACAGATGCAGATGATTGGGCGAAGCAGTACAGATTCCTTCTTCTTTTTCTTTTTGGCCGCCTCTGTCCCAGTGTCCCCACCGTATGTGTCTTTCCTGTTCAGCACTGATAGCAGGATGTTGATGGCAGCCTGCAGAAGAAGGAAATGTTTAGACCCGTTCTGAGTCACCAGCATCGCTCAGCGCAGCCTCAGGCCGTTACCGCCGGCGCTCCGTCAATCTCGTCAATAATCAGGCAGTTGGGCCTCTGGTTGACTCCTAGAACCGACTTCATCTGAGTTGCCGTGTCGATGCGTTTCTGGAAGACATCTGCACTCCGATCGTCACTAAGGGAACAAAGCACTCAGATCAGGATTAAGCTTCTTGTTTAACTCTGATATCGTCGAGTCCTGACTGCAGAAGGTCTGACCTGGCGTTGATTTCCACCACATTGTACCCAGCATGCTTTGCTATGACATGAGCCAAGGTGGTCTTCCCTAAACCGGGAGGCCCAGACAGTAGCGCCACCTAGAGGGATAACAAATGAGTCATGTTCCAAGTTCACATGATGGAAACCATGGCAATGGTGCAGCTGCTGAGTGTCTACCCGGTATTTGGGTCGTTTGTACTGGTCCAGTTCAGCCTCCAGGATTTCCTCAGTCATCTCCATTTTGCTCTTGAAGCGGTTTGGATTCTGACTTCCCTGGCTGAATTTAAACGGGTTCTGATTGGCTGATTGTCTGTCGGAGCGAACAGGGCGGGATTTCCTCTCCCTTCCAAACACCACGTTGTCCCACAGTTTCAGCCACTTCAGCAGACAGCGGTTAGTGAACTGGAAGGAGAGAGAAAATTGCAGCATGAGCCTCTGAAAGCTGAGAAGAGATGATAAGACACAGAATGAAATGGGAGCCCTGACATCATCACTGAGGAGCTCTGTGTAGTGACGCGGAGAGAATCTCTCCACCCACAGTTGGGATGTTTGTCCCTCGGTATCTGAGGGATGATCCTCGTTCTCCTGGTCCTCAGTGTTTCCAGAGTCAGTAAATGCATCGTTTGGACTCCTGCAGGAGAAGAGCAGTTACAGCATCCATTTCTCCTCTCAGTGTTCATGAGACAGAAAGGCAAGCGAGTTACCTGGGCAGCAGCTCAGTAAGACGCTGTGACTCAACAACCTGCTGGTGACGCTGTAGAAATAATAAAAAATAAGTAAAAGCAGCTGTTTAGAGTGCTGCAAAAATATAGAGCGTCTCCTGGTCTACAAGCCTGAAACCTTATAATGTCTGCAGACTCCTGATGAAGCTTTTGTGGTGTGAACAGATACTTCCCACCATTAATGTCACACAATTATTGTATAATTCAGCTGATAAAAAATATGTATCTGAAAAATCTGTTCAATAAACAAAAGTATTAATAACTATTAACACATCCAATCACTGAACAGATGCTTAGAACAGATAAATGTGTGGATGTGCAGTTTTGTATCTGAACAGAAACAAGTTATTATTGGGCCTAAGGAGGAGCGATCTAGAGTTATAGATCTAGAGTCAATGCACAGCTTCAGTTATTACAGCTAAAATCCAGCGATCAGCCTGAAACCTGGGAGTAGTGATGGACTCTGACCTGAACCTTCAGAACCATATAAACACAGTTACAAAGTCGGCCTTCTATTAATGAAGAACATCTCTAGAACCTCATTCCTGGGTTTATCTGTGGTCACATTGTTTACTGCAACAGTGTCTCCAGGTCTGCTGCTGATCCAGAGAGCCGCTGTTGGCACAGTGTGGCTGTGTGGGTAGAGTCGTCGTCTTGCAATTGGAAGGTTGTAGGTTCGATTCCAGCTTCCTCCTGCCGTGTGTCGATGTGCCCCTGGGCAAGGCACTTAACACCAACCTGCCTACCGAGCTGCATGTCGGTGTATAAATGTGTGAGGGTGAATGTGACTCTAGTGTAAAGCGCTTTGAGTGGTCAAAATGATTGGATAAAGCTATATTAGTTCAGTCCATTTACCATTGTCACTAAAACATCACACCAGTTCTAAAGTCCTTCACTGGCTCCCTGTAGCTCAGAGAATAGACTTTAAAACACTGTTAGTTTATAAATCACTGAACGGTTTAGCACCACAACACATTAAAGATCTGCTCCAGGCCTCTCAGGTCTTCTGCTTCTGCTCTGCAACCCCAAAACTAGAATCAATCATGGAGAAGCAGCGATCAGCTTCTATGCACCACAAATCTGGAACAAACTTCCAGAAAACTGCAAACAGCTGAAGCCTTTAAATCTAGACTACAAACCGACCAGTTTAGAGTTACTCTTGAACCATAAAAGAAACAGTGACCAACAGTTTTATGTGCATGCATGGCTTTGATGATGGTACTCATGAAAATGTACTGTTTGTCACTGATTTATTGTTTTTATGACCTTTTATTTGTATGTTTTTATGATGTAAAGCATTTGAACTGCCTTGTTGCTGGCATGGGCTACACAAATAAACTTGACTTATTTATTGATATTGTTTTATGTTTTGTCCATCCGTGTCAAGTATCTGCATTGTATCAGAGCAATACACCTAGACAAACTTCAGATGCTTTGTACTGGAACGGCAGGGGAATTGTATTTATAACACATTTTCAGCAACAAATCAATTCAAAGTGCTTTACATGAGTTAAAAGGAAATGCAAACAAAATAAACCAAAAGAAAGAGGAAATAAAACTAATCTAATATTGTTCTAAAGTATGTAAACTAGGTCTTCCTGTTCAGTGTTGCAAAGTATCTAATTCCTTTTCTAAATGGAAACAAATGACTTGACTTTAGTAGAACACAAGCAGCACTTGACAGAAATGAAATACAAGAAAAAGTGACAAAAGACTGAATGGGAAAGATGGACAGATAGATGCAACTTTTAGACAGCAGGATATCAGTGCTGGAGTTCCTGTCTCTATTCAGAACATTAAAAATGCACCAAATTCTAGACTTTTCCAGACTATTAAAAAACAAAGTCAAACTTGTGGACAGCTGTTCCTTAAAAACCATTCTGTGATGATCCAGTGGGAAAACCTCATTTCTGCATGTCCCAGTCAAATCTACCCTGTGTTCATACCTATCACAGAGTTGAACTGATTGACTCACCCTCTCAGCCTCTTGTTCTCTCAGCACTCTTACTGGCAATGCCAGCAGCCCCAGTGCACCATGGGAGTTTGGCAATATTCTTGAGTTCACAGTCTGGAGAGTTTGAGGGAAACCCGGTGAGAAACGTCCTGATTTGTTCTGGAGAAGCTCCACTGTCATGTAGGACTAACGCTGAGTGGATTACCTCTCTATCCGCTTCTCCCTTCTGTCGGAGGTAGACCCGACTTCCTGATGAGTCCGTCACACTAATGAAGTCTCCCTCCAAAGGCGGGCGCCTCAGAACACACCTGGATGGGGGGGGCGATGCGACGGGCCGCCTGGGTGTCCCTGGGATCTCAGCCAAGCCACTGATGTCCAACGCAGCAGCAGTAGATCTACAACACAAACCAATCCTCCTCATTTCCATTTGGACATGCAGCATGAAACTTTTTCTTCTGAAGCTGAACCTCTGTCTCCCTCCCAACATTAAGTTCTGATACCTGAAGGTGTTTGACGGCTCATAATGCTCAGGGGAGGATGGAGGTGTGATGTCATCATCCTGTGACGGGACGTTCCTCTCCTGAGTTTGGGATGCATTGAAAAGACGCTTCACTACTCCTGTATCTTGCTTCTGCCGCTTTGCTTTAGGAGCTGCAAGAATTTAACTTTCAATCAGATTCAATCAGAAGGAATATCTTATCTTACATTAATAATGGATAATAATTAAAGGCTAAACTTACTGCTGGGCTGATTGTCCAGAAGATGCTGTATGTCTGAGGTGTCGTCTCCCTGGACTTGTTTCAGACGTTGTGCCGGCGCCGAGGTTTCCTCTAGAAGATTCAATTATAATCTGTCATTTTCTTGTTTCATCAATTTATACATCTGAATTGTATAAATAATCCATAATAAATTCAAACTAGGAATACAGTATATCAAACAAGCAGGGTTTCCCCCAGTGTATTATAAGCCTGGCGGCCCGCCATGCTTTGCTAGCCCCGCCGCCAGGCTAAGCGTTGCTTGTTTACGTTTCTAGGGGTAACATTTTTTGTTTTTAAACGCTTTTTTTTTTAAGCCGGGCTGCAAGCATCTTTGTTGTCTTAGCATTTCACTAGCAGAGCAGATTTATTCCCAAAGGATATGTTTATAATAGGTAGGTAGTTTGCGGACCAATCACACAGCTGGCGCCTCACGCTGCCCAGCATGTGGCTCTGTGTCTGTCTACCCTGTAAAGTTTCTGTCTGTGGTCCCGGTTGGCCGGAGCGTTTGTGGATAACGAGCAGCGCTAACCTCGCTAACCTCACTGACCCCCCCAAACCCCAGCAACAAAATTTCTTGAGATGACATTATCGTTTATTGGCAATAAATCGTTAGACAATTGATCGACCACCAAAATCTGTTATCGTGACAGGCCTATGTATGCCTAAACAATTGAATAAAATGTATCAAATGTTTTAAAATATTTGTGTGAAGCCCTGATGGAGCATCTTTTAATACACAAACACGGCGGACCGACTCGACGCCCCGACCACCGGGCTTAGCATATTTTCTGGGGGAAACCCTGAACAAGTGATTTATCTTTAATCAACAGCTTAAAACTCAAATTGATTTCACTAATTGGGTCAAATGTTAACCCTAACCCTTATAGTAGCTTTTCATAAATGGTTGTAATTTCTTGCCCATTTCTCCTGACAGATCTGATTTAAGTCAGATTTTCAGCTTTGCCATCAAATTTTCAAGGTGATTTCTTTGATTTTGTTTTAAACCACTGTGTGTGATCAGTATTAGTCTTTTGGAAAGATTTGTTTTCTTAAAATATGTCTAGATATATCTAGATATGGCTTAATATCCTTTAATGTTTTTCACTAATGAGAATCTTACAAGACAACAACATATGATGTGAACTTGACCAAATGGCTTAAAGCCATAGGCAATGTCAGTGTGTGAAGACTTACCATTTTTAAGTAAACTACTATCTTCTGAAAATAAAATGTTCTTCTATTTTATCCAGGCATTTAGCAGGATAAATATATAATTTTTATAATCCCCAAATGGCCTAAATATAAAAGTTTAGTCTGATCTGATTTACTGTCAAGCCATGAGAAAGAAAACAACATGGAGTTTCTTTGATCAGTGAATGTAAATATGTGCTTTCAGCTCCAAGTCCTCTATGATACCCGACTTTAGTAGAACAGAAGCAGCTCTGGTTGGAAATGTGCTGCTTAGAAACATCCAAGTCCTGCAGGATTTAGAGGTTTCCCTGCTTCAGCACATATGATTTCAATATATGGCTGATTAACAGGTTTTTGTTGAGGTGCAATCATCTCAGTTAGATGTCTTCAATTATGTTTTAATACAAACTAAGCCATATGCTTATAGAATCAGTGTGATAGAGAGAGAAGCTTGATTAAACCTGCAAAAACACAACTACATAAGAACTCTAAAATATAAAACAATTTGCTTACTTTGTCATTAAAATTTAACAAAAATAAATTTACCATTAAATTACATAAATTATTGTTCACTTAATTAATTGTAATTAGAATCCAACAGAATAGAACAAATATCCATTACTGTCCCACATTGTGCAGCGGAATAAAATTATATTGACAGTTAATATTTGTGCTGTTTGGTTGTTTGCACTAAGACTTGCTTTTATCAAAAGGAAATATTCTGAGTAACTCTGACCTGGAAAGTCCAGAAGGACTTTGAAATAACAACTGTTAAAATGCTGTAAACACCCAGATCTTGATGCCCCAACACGCTCTGCTCTCACGAGAGTTGGGGCGAGAGCAGATGATGTGATTTGGGTGATGCAGGTTGGGCCTGTAACATTAACCCAAATAAGATCAGTGTGATGATTTTTTTTTTTCTTATTAGCCACGTTTTACTCCTCGGCAAGAGGAGAATTTCAGCAGTAGGTAAATTAAATGACAAGTTTTAAAGAGAAGCCAGTAAATTTACAGATTAAACATTCATGGCTAATGAACAAAGCCGCCATAACCACAACTATTATCTAGAGCTGGTTGTAGTTTAAACTCACCCTCCATCTCAGCCAACACTTCCAGCTCGTCGGCAAACTGCTCCTCGAATTGGTCTTCAATCTCAAAAAGCTCGTCGTATTCGTCCATTTTTCGATCGTGTGAAACCAAAACACAGCGTGAAAACCAACGGCTGCTGTATCCAGCCCCTAAAAACACAAAGAAACTGTTGCTTTCATCAATGTTTTAAATTTAGCTTCGGTGGCAGCAACTTTACAGACGGATGTTCGCGGTCATTTTTGGTGTGATGTTTTGCATCCGGGTAACTCGATTGACCTGACACCTGATTGGCTATAGACATTAACACATAGACGCCTCATGGAGCGGGTCGGCCCGTTGCTGCGATACGTAACAGCGTCCGCCATATTGAATGTGGCATCTGTGTCAGTGAACTAATACAGGTAAATGGACCGAACTTTATAAAGCGCCGTTTTACAAAGTATTTTAAGTTAAATTCAGATCAGACACATTTTCTCACACATATTAATATATATGGAAATCAAAGAAATTAATAAAGACAGAGTTTACAGACAGAGACACTTTTACAGGGTTTTATTAAAGAATATAGTTACATAATCCCATAATTGAATGTATATTTAATGTTTCAAGACAAGAAAAATTATTTTCTTGAATTTATTTTTATACATTATTGAGAAATGACTTGATTTATAAATCAGTCGTTGTCAAACATTAAACAACATATTTTTCTTACTTTTTTCCAGAGAATAAATATTTATTACAGTTTGTCAACTCTGCTATTGACAGCAAAGAGTGAAAATAATTCTAACAGAGTAAATTATTCTTATTTCATTACATAAACTTTATTATAATACTTCAGATTGAGATATTTAAAAATACACAAAAAGTGAAAGAATAGAACATGTATTTATTATACTGGTCACAGGCTTCAGTCTGCTGGTCCCACTGGAGACTCAGTGACTCTGAGACGTCCTGGTTCACAGGCTGAAGCCAAGAATAACAGAGAAATTATCCAAAAGTGTAATAGAAAATATATATATGTTTCCTTCACATTCAGAAAAAGACATTTTCTCTGACCATATTTAGCATCTTTATAGCTAAATACCGACATGGTGAAGCTGAGCTGGAAACAGACTGAAGACCAGCAGCTCCAGCTCTGATCCTGACTGATCTTTCCTCACTAAATACTCTGGTTTTTAATTAACTTCTCCTCTAATCAGCTCTCATTAGAAAACAGTATGAAAACGTTAGCTGCTATGCTAACAATCAGCGGTTATTTCGGTACAATTTAGCTACATAGGAAACATTTTCCGGTTGTTTAGAAGCGAATTTCTGGCTGCAAAGTCAAGTAATTCTGATCTTTCATCCTGACCTGGGGAAGGTAGTGAGAAGGAATCCAGTTTGTTTCGTAAGACGGTTGAAATAAATCCACACAGCTCAGAACTTAAGGAGCTCCGATCGTCCTGCTGCCACATACAAGATGGCGGACGCTTTTATGTACGACTCAGACTCCATGAGGGGTCTACGTATTGATGTCTATGCTCTCGCTGATGAGATTTAGGGCGGCCATCTTGGAGCGGTCCACCACTACACTCAGCGTTATGTGTTTAGCAGCACAATGACATATCAGCGCATTTAATCCAGTGGTTCCCAACCCCGGGTCCGTGGACCGGTACCGGTCCGTGGACCAATTGGTACTGGGCCGCGCAAGAAATAATTACACATTTCCGTTTTATGTATCATTTGAGTCTGGAGGATCTTTTATTTTCAAAATCCTTTAACCGGATTCTCTCGGTTACTTGCCGCCAACACTGAGCCACAAGCAGCAAAATGAGTAAGAAACAGATCAGATGTCTTTGGAAAGGTGTTTGCAAACAGGAAAAGGCCCAGAGAGACAGGAGGATGGATTTATCCCGGACCGGTAAGTGAGTCCCACATTACAAGCCGCTCTGCATAATATGCGGCGACCGGCTGCTAATGAGGCAATGAAGCTTCAAACTGCTTCATAGAGACCAAGCAGGCTGTGGATATAAGCAACACTTCAGGTGTCATTGTCTCTCATCACTCCCAGATAGAACCGTCTCGTTGCAGAGAAACAAGTTCAAGGCTCCGTTAGTCATTATTGTGAGTTAAAATTATCACGAAAGTAAAATGTTTGTTTTTGTGGCACATCTGTGTCTTATTTTGAAGGAATACGTAAACGTTACCATAGTGACCAGAGTCAGCAAGCGTTTGGGCGGTGGTTGAGAGGAGATGCCTAGAGCTTGTGAGTCTTAAGTCTGGTTTAGACGAAAAGATTTAAGAATGTCGGCCGATTCTCCAAACCTCTGTGACCACAGAGCTGATAAAAGTCCAACAGGTTCGATCGGTTCGTGTTCAGCCACAAGGCAGGAACCGATTCCAGTCACGAACATCGAGATTCCAGAAGAAAATCCACAAAACCCTCAACATGACGGGAATTTAGAATAACCAAACAGATGATGATATCGAAACAGTGGTGATAGTTTGTGGAGTCATTTTAAGAGATAAAAGACATAACAAAAATAAAAGGCGGTGGATGAAAGACAACGGGAGCAGCTGCTTTATTTGCTGCACTATGATTTGGAGGCGACTATGTTTTTTCATAGTGTTGAGGAAATATAACTATTTTTAGTGTTTTGCTGGATTCAATCATATAATCATTTGTAGTGTTTTAGTTATTTGAATCTTTTACTCATATAATCATTTGTAGTGGTTTAGTTAGAAGCTGGGGAAGAGCCGTGCCTGGTTTCAGGATGTCAGATAAAGCTTTTAAGAGAGGGGGGTCCTATCTTGTTATATCATCTCAAAGGATAGGAGGAATTCCAGGTCTCAGGAAAATAAAGTACCTCCACCAGACAACTGGCAGAATAAACTTTTGACCTGAAGCTGTGAACTTTTAAACTCTTAAGACTGTGAACCACATATAATGTATTGTAATATTGCATGCTTACACTGAATATTGCATTTTTATATTGTATTAGCTTTACCAGTTTAATTCAAATACATCTTTTGAATATATTTGAAAATGTTTGTTCTGAATGAGATAATAGGAATTGTATTTGGTTACATACTATAGACAGTCTGGTTATTGTATTAGTTTAAATTCAGAGACGATTTGGGAGAGAATAATGGAGCAGAAGCATATTAAGTCAGTGATAACTTTTATGGAATTAAATCCAGGAATTAAGAGTTTGGGAAGAAAGGGAGACAATCACAGCTTGAAAGGAGACCTCTGGAACGCCTGGGTGTCTCTCCCAAAACCGGAGAGAGACCATTATCTAGGATAGCTTGGAATTTACAACTCAAGCCTGATAAAGTGAC